>JAJMFM010000115.1:0-16763 GCA_030574875.1 Taiozyma peoriensis
GGGTTTTTTTTTTTTTAGTGAAATTACATGCAAATTAAGACACACGGAAAATTTTAAAAATTTAGGGCATTATATTTTTTAAAAATCGAGCTTTTCTCATTGACTTGTGAATTTCTAGGCAGAGATTTTATTGTATTTTTCCGGCTTAGCCATCACCAGCCTCGCTTGGTCCCACTGTCTAGAGCCTAAAATTTCTTTTTTCTAATACTTTTTTACCCTTGCAACTTTTAAAAATTGCCCAGTAAAATAAACTATTTGACGGGCATCTAATTGCATTTGGTGCCTAAATTTTTTCATATGAAATCTCGTCTAGTTAGCTAAAGATGTAGTGAAAGTAGCGTTATTTCTCTCCGTTGGATTTACTGAATTTAACGTTGGTTTATCTGCTCCATTGCAAGGCAACAGATTAAAAATTGATGACTTCTTCTTTTTTTGATGATTGGCATAACTGATAAACTTAAACGGCTTATGATAAGGCAGTTTAATATCTTTTCATCAAATATATAAAAGAATTTAGAAATCCTTCATTTCTTAATAGTTGCATAATACGATTTATAGAACTTTCTTTCTTTTCCTTCTTTCCTTTCTTTCCAAGTGTTCATACTTCTTTCACGATTTACACTATAATATGGTTTCATCAGAATCATATAAAGCTGAATCTGCAGCTTCATTAACAGATTTAGAAAAAGGTCAAAAGACCAACTCGCTAGATACCCAAGATGATGCAACTTCTCATCAAGGTTCTCAACATTCAACTAAACTTTCAACTTTAAACAAATTACTAGCTAGATTTAACGCTGAAACCAAAGGTATTGAAAGAATCACTGAAAATGAAAAAGATCCAAAAGATGGTGCTTTAAACGCTGGTAGTATGTGGTTTTCTGCTAATATGGTTAACTCTGCTATGACATTGGGTATGTTAGGTGGTGGTATATTTGGGTTATCATTCTACGAAGCAGTTTTAACAATTATTTTTTTCAACATTTTGGGTTTATCAACTGTTGCGTTCTTCAGTTTATTTGGTCAAGAATTTGGCTTAAGACAAATGGTTATTTCAAGATTTTTAGTTGGTAATATAGCAATGAGAATCTTTGCCCTTTTAACAGCTATTGCCTGTGTTGGTTGGAGTGGTGTTAACGTTATGGTTTCTGCTCATTTATTCAACATGGTTAATGTTCCTCATCAGCTACCACCATGGGCAGGTTCTTTAGTTACAGTTATTATCATCATTGTCATTTCCTTATTTGGTTATAACGTTGTTCACGCTTATAACAGATGGTCATGGATTCCAACTTTAGCAGTTTTCTTAGTCTTCATTGGAGCAATTTCTAGATCTGGTAATTTCGATGCAGGTTCATTTGGATCTGGTGAAGCAACTGCTGCTGGTGTTTTATCATTTGGTTCTACCGTTTATGGTTTTGCTACAGGTTGGACTACCTATGCATCTGATTATACCGTTTTCATCCGTAAAGATTATCCAAAATGGAAAACTTTCTTTGGTGTTGCCTTAGGTTGTTTCTTACCTTTAGTTTTCACCATGATCTTAGGTGCTGCTGCCATTACCACCATTAACAAAGATGAAATTTGGGCAGGATACTATAACGATCATGGTCCAGTTGCTTTATTGTTTGCCATCTTATCCATCAACTCACTAGGTGCTTTCGGTCAATTCTGTACTGTTATTTTAGCTCTATCCACTGTTGCTAATGCTATTCCAAATATGTATACCATGGCTTTCTGTTTCCAGGCTTTCTGGTCTAAATTCAGCAAAGTTCCAAGAGTTGTTTGGTCAATTGTGGGTAACTTTTTAACTCTAGCCATTTGTATTCCAGCTTTTTACCATTTTGAACATTTCATGGAAAGTTTTATGAACATTATTGGTTATTATCTATCGATATATGAAGGTATTGCTCTATCTGAACATTTCATCCATAGAAAGGGTTACAAAGGTTTCCAAGGTTATGACATTGAAGGTTGGAACGATTCAAAGAGATATCCAGTCGGTTATGCTGGTTTATTTGGTATCTGTTGTGGTGCTGTTGGTGTTGCTATGGGTATGTCCCAAGTTTGGTATACAGGTCATATTGGTGGTTTAATAAATCCAAATGGTGTTGTTCCAGGTGCTGATATTGGTTTCGAATTAGGGTTCAGTTTCTCCTTTATTGGTTATAACATTGCTCGTCCTTTTGAAAAGAAATACACTGGTCGCTGAAAAGTAATGCCATCGTAATGTGTTATCGTGCTTTTCGTTTGTTTGTTTATAGTTTTAAATCATTAGATAATGTTTAATTTGAAAATCTATGTAGTGAATCTCCCTCATTTTTCATTTTACACTAAAAGGTATTCAACAGGTCTGGTAGTATCAAATTCAGGATTTAAAAGTGTTGTCCTTCGTAATTTAATGGAGCTTCTATAGAGACACTTTTCTTTGTTTATCTTTAAGATATCCGAATCAGGTAATCTTGTTGATTATAGACTCTTCACAAAACAACAGTTCAAATATTATCAGATTTCACATCACTTTGACGAAAAAGTTTACATCAACAAGTATGGCTTCATATTTTTCAACTCCTAACGCTCTACGATTCCATTAAATATTCATTAATTCTCTCAAGCAATTCGATTTGAGATTAAAACAAACTTTAAAGTTATGTGACAGAAAATATAAATATTGACTATGATGAGATCTTTTTCTTTAGAATAGACCAAAATCTTAGATGTAGATCTACCTAAACTCTCAAATCTTGAATAAAAAGCTAAATGAAAATGTGCTAAATGACTCAACTTTGAGATGTTTATTATACATTAGGTAGAGAGATATCGATTCATTGATCTCAATAAAAGATTTCAAAAAATGCCTCATGCTATTATAAAAGAAGGGCAATATCCATTATCTTCATGTTCCTTTTGTGCTCAGTTTATTATCCTTCTTTAACTTAGCTAGTATACAACCATTCAAGCTTTAGGTATAAATAAAATGACAATCTCACGTTTTTATGAATCGTTCAAATATACATTCCATCTTTCCAATAATAAGGAATTCAAGTATACAATGAATCCAAAAACTGAAAAAGTTCTTGGTATTTCACATAACATCAGTGTTGATACGAGATTCCTTTCATATTTGGAAAGAGCTGGATTGGACTTGTTAAACCATGAGATGTATGATTTTTGTAAATTAAAGATTTATCCAGTCATTGGTACAAGCTCTCAGAAACGAATTTCAAGAGAAGTAAGGATTATTAAACCCAAAGGATCAGAGATCAAATTTTTTGAAATTTATGACCAATTGGCTCGTGAAGCTGAAAAAACCAACAGTTTGAATGATAAGGTTATTGAATTAGAGAATCCAGAACTAAGACAAACGATCAAAAGTTCCATTCCAATGACGAAAAAGGAATGGTTAAGTCTGTTGATTGAATTATCTGAAATAAATTTGAAGTTTATTCACTTGTTTAGACTTACAATACCAAAAAATTACTGGAAAACTGATATTAACAAAGAAGGTGAGGTGATGAAAAAGAGTCAAGTTGAGGTTCTTGGGAAAGGTGACGAGGCTAAGATGCTTAAGAAACTTATTTCATTAATTCAAGAAAGAATTGCAAGACCTAGGTTCGTTAAAGACAAATCCGAACACGTTTAATATGTTCAAACCATTTGTTACGACTTAACATATATCTATATAGACCATAATACTATATGACCATCCTACTCTAATTCTAACATACTTGAATAGTCTTTTATAACTTTAGCGTAATCCCTAAGGCTCTTTCCGGCTTTCCCGAATTTTACCTATTTATCAATAAATTTACTACTTTAGTTATGAAACTGAATAATCGAAATCTTTCTAAGACGTATAGCTAAAAATATCCCATCGGTATTACCGTCGCTAGTCGTTATGTGGTGGATTGAAAAGATTAAAGCCTATTATTCAACTATTTATATCAATATTAGTGCCTATAAATTAAAGCTTAAAAGTCTAGCGCCATTTAATTTGGGAGCAAATACATAGTTTTTCTCTTGAAGCTCCAGGGATGTTTGAAATTTAGCGGGAAAGGCTTCCACTAAATTTGTTTCAACCTTCCCTTTCCGAGATCTTGAAAATTGAGATACAGTGATATTTCAAAGATCTGGAAACAATAGAGGATTTGAAATGACAATTGGAGAAGAATTAATAGAAGAATATTATGTTAAATTAAACGAGTTGGAAACAACTACGATATACTTAAAATGGATAAATTTAATGAATTTCAGCCATGTTTTACTAACTCTTTTGTAAAAGTTGATACATCACAAATTATGAAACCCTTTATAAATATCTCTAGTATTCGCATTTGAAAAAAAAACACATTTGAATGTAGAATCAACATCTCGCGTGTCCCTCTTATCAATGAGCTCATAACAAACACTCACATAGCAAACAAGAAACAGTTATGATAGACACATCGTTGATTGAGTATCTTATCAAATACTCCCATTTCCTTACAACACCTCCAATTGATGGAGATTTAACCATCATTAATCAGTTATTCAATTCAGATTCAAGTTCAATGAAGGAATTATCAAGAGATGAGTTCCATCAACAACTCGTAAACATCAAGAAAATCGATAAGTATAGTATTATTATATCCTCATACGATTCAAACAAGGTGGAATTCATAAACCCTCTAAATCTTGAGATGTTAAAAAACAAGCTCTTGGGCAAAGAAGAAGACACATCATCAACCATTGCTAGCGCAGATATCACTCCATCATTCTCAATGGAGTATTTGAACAAGTTGATCTCCATTCCACAAACTCCATCATCAATCCGTTCAGATTATGAAAAGTTGATGTCCTTACTTCAATATGAAAACGCAGGTTTAACACTATCCAAATACAAAATATCTAAAACGACACCAATGGAGCCATTCATTGAAACATGTAATGATCCAACCCATGCGAAAATGTTGTCTCAACAGCAAAAAGGAGGCAAGCAAAAGCTATCAAAAGAACTAAACAGCTGTCTTATCAGAAAAGTCCATTTCATACCATTAATCAAATCACATACAGATCCATCATTGGGTGATTGTTCCTATTTGGACACTTGTCATAAATTGGATTCAACCTGTAGATACGTTCATTATCTTAAACACGTTCCACAAATGGAGTTGATGAAAGTTTCGAATGAGTGCAATGAGTTCAATTCAAAGTTAACATTCTATGAAAAGATAAGTCCATGGGTTAAAAATGGTTCGGTTTCAAACATATCAAGGGATGTTTTAGAAAGTCAATGGATTAATTGTGATGTTAAAGACTTTGATTTTAACATCTTGGGGAAGTTTGCTGCTGTTATAGCCGATCGTGAGTATCAAAAAAAGATTATTTATCCAGCGGAATAGTTGACTAACGAATAATATCTAGCTGCTTGGAATATTCACATGAACGTACGTAGAAACTCTCAATATTATTTCCAGACATATTATACTAACATTTAGGATATAAATAGTTACCATACGGTACATGCAATGACAATGAACTGTTAAATCTTCCACTATCAAACATCCAAGACGAAGGTATCATATTACTTTGGGTAACAGGTAGAGCTATTGAAATTGGTAAGGAATCTTTAATGAAATGGGGGTATACTATTAAAAATGAGATGATATGGATCAAGACCAATCAGCTTTCAAGAACTATTTGCACTGGACGTACAGGTCATTGGTTAAACCATTCGAAGGAACATCTAATTGTAGGAGTTAAAGGTAACCCTGCATGGTTGGATAAATTGATTGATGTTGATACCATAGTTAGTTCCACGAGGGAGACTTCAAGAAAACCTGATGAGGTAAGTTACATTTTGATTTCAAAACATCACCGTTTAAACCATACTAACGCATAGGTAATAGTTATATGGAATGATTGAAAGAATAGTTGGACCTCATGCAAGAAAATTGGAAATATTTGGTAGAGATCATAACACAAGACCAGGATGGTTTAGTAAGTATCCCTAACCTTCATTTGTGTAATAAGTGCTAACACATATCCTCAGCCATTGGAAATCAATTGAAAGGTAATAAAATTGTTGAAGTTGATGTTTTAGAAAGGTATCAAAATAGCTTATAATACTAAATCCAATTATGGTAATTACATTTTTACATCAAAAAGAAAGCCAAAAAAAAAACAAAACCAAAAAAAAGAGATCAGGATACATAATTATTACCGTTTTAGGCAATCAAGTTTTTTACCCAATTGAATCTCGCAAAAAAAAAAAATCACACGAACCAGAAAGCCAAAAAAAAAGAATGAGCCAACAATTAAATAAATTGATTATAGTGTTATGATATAATGGAGATTAGGAAAAGAGCTAAGATAGTCTTACAGAACCAAGGATAAAAAAAAATGTTCAGAGCCACTGCTAGACAAACCACCAAGGCCACCAGAGCCATCAGACACAACAGTCACAAATCTCATGCTGAATTACCACCATGGGCCCACAAACCAGCTTATCCAGAAGGTGGATCAAAAGAAGCAGCAAAAGCTTTTAAAGAAGGTATTGAAGCTGAAAAGCATCATGCTGAAGGTACTACAAATCTTTGGAAAAAAGTTTCATATTTCATAGCAGCACCAGCTGTCATTGCCACTGCCATCAACACTTATTTCGTTGAAGCTAAACATGCTGAACATAGAGAACATTTAGCTCATGTTAAAGATGAAGACTGGCCAGTTCAATACGATTATCAAAACATTAGAACAAAGAATTTTTTCTGGGGTGATGGTGATAAAACTTTATTTTGGAATCCAGTCATCAACAGACACATTACTTCTGATTAAATAGTTGTTATAAGAAGTTGTCAGTAGATATTATAGTTTATTTATATTTTTTTCTGAATGGAATTAATCCTTCATTACAATATACATCAAAAATTCATTCATATTTATATATATCGTAGAGGTTATTATTTTAATATATATTAAGTCTATATATATATTATAATGTGGAAAAGATGTATAAATTATTAGTTGCAGCAATTGCAACAGAGTTTTCAAATGGATGCCATGAAAGATGTAATATAGATTTTTTAAAATCTATATTATCCAATTCTAAATCTCTTTTCAACATTGTTGGTATACCATTTTTACGTTTACCATTTGAAGAGTTATTTTGACTTAGTTGTAAATTTTTTTTTGATTTAAATGCAGATCTATCAGCTTGTAAAACAATTTCTTCACTTTTAGAATTTGGATTTGTAACATCAGGATAAAGCATAAAATTATTATTATAAGAACCTGTCATTATTGATTTACCATCACCACTAAAATTACATTCAAATTTATCAAAGATTGCATCATTTTCATATGTATCACAAAGTTTATCCCTTAGTTGTTCATGAATGTTTATAGTTTTAACAGGTTCCTTTTCCATATTTATATCCCATATTTTAACAGTCATATAATCTCTTGATGCAATGTATCTACCATCAGATGAAAATTTAACATCTGAGATACTTGATGTTATTTCTGTGAAAAAATTATGATTTGATGGATCAACGTACTCTTCAAAAATTTTAGCATGAGAATCACATAGGGCATTTTCTCTCATATCTGCTAATTTTATAGCACCTTTAGACGATGAATACATGAATAAATTACAAGATTGTGGATGGAATTCTGCACTTGTTATAACTTCGGTTAATTCCTCCATATTTGCAGGTTTAATATCGACAATGTTAAAACTTTGATCAGGTATGTCTAAATTCCACAAGTTTATTCTTAAATCATCTGTACTTATAAAAGTTTCAGCATCTGAATTAATTGAAATTGAATTGATATGATAAGCATGAGCATTTGAATAAATTTTCTTTGGAGAAGCTGCAACAATTTTATCATGAAGTGTTAACCTTGGTAATTTTAAACTGTTAAGGGTAAGATTACTATGACTGTTATTATTTTGAACTGTATGACTATGATTATGACTATTATTTGTTTGAAATTCACCCAAGTTATTTTCTGCAACCATTCTTATTTGCTTTTCATAAATCTTCCAAAGCTTTATCGTTTTATCATTTGTTGATAATAAAAAATGTGATTGATTTGTACGTTTACACCATTTAATCTTGTTAATTTTTTCTTCAATCTCCAAAGATTTAAGATAGTCAAATTCTGCATCATGACTTTGAAATTCTGTATGAAATCTATATTCACAAGATGATTTTTTATTACTGTTTCTTTCAAATAGTACAACTCTCCCACCTCGATCACCAGTGGCCAAATAATCACCGGTATGATCGAATTCCACCGTGGAAATTATATCCGCTTCAGTGATTACAATATCGGCCTTATCACCAAAGCACTGACTGAATTTGAAATTATGAAGATCCTCGGACATTGTTCTTCTGTATTAATCTATGAATTTTCTGTATTAAATCGATGATTTCTGTATTCGAACCCCACAGCAGTATTAATCCTTCTTTCAATTTATCAAGGTTTTTAGTTGGTAAAAAAAATTAACGCTTAGAAATAAGGGGATCAAAAACCTTTAAACCAAAAAAAACAAAAATCACAGAGAGAGAGAGAGACAAACACTGATATTATGGGGAAAAAAGGTTGTACAACGACAAGAACTCAGGCTGAGATTGCGATTGAGTTGAAGAATTTGGAATTGATAATTGACAATTTAATGAAAATGAAATAAGTTTGTTTTTGTTAAAATTAACCAGTTTTTTCAAAGCATATCAAAGTATCAAAGCAATTTTAAATTCATCTTTGTCTCTTTCTTCTTTTTTTTTTTTTTTTTTTTTTTTTTTTGAAAAGTTGCCCATCGACGAAATTTAAAATGAGTACTAAAAAAAATAGAAGAAAAGTTACCCGGAGATTAATGATATAATAGAAGAAGAAGGTATTAATCAAGTCTACAGAATTGTCTGATATATTTATATTTATATTGTATATAAATCAGCATTCACCTTTTTGCAATTTCTCCAACCATAAATTTTCAGCATCAACTATGGTGTTGTTATTTGCCTTCATTTTATTCAAAGTTTCAACATACTCATCGAATGGATCTGAATCAAATACTATCCCACCACCGGCTTGTAAATATGCCACACCATCTTTATAAACCATGGTTCTCAAGGCAATACAAGTATCCATTGTCTTTGAATCATAAGACCAATTACCCACAGCACCTGCATATATACCTCTTTTTTCCTGTTCTAATTCAGAGATTAATTCCATTGCTCTAACTTTTGGTGCACCAGATACTGTACCAGCTGGGAAAATTGATCTAAATGCATCAAATCTTGATTTATCCGATCTTAAAGTACCTGAAACTTCAGAGACTAAATGCATGACATGACTAAATCTTTCAACGTTCAAAAGTCTATCAACGTTTGTCGTTAATGGATTACAAACCCTATTTATATCATTTCTTGCCAAATCAACAAGCATGATATGTTCAGAACGATCTTTTAATGAAGATTTCAACTCCACTGCTAATGCATCATCCTCTTCTGTTGTTTTACCACGTCTTATCGTACCTGCAATTGGATGAGTTATAATCTTATCTTTAGAATCAGATTTCACCAACAGTTCAGGTGATGCACCAATTATTTGATAGTCTAAATAATCGATGTAAAACATGTATGGTGAAGGATTAACAGTTCTTAAATGTCTATAAATGTTAAAAGGATGTAATGAAGTTGGTCTTGCAACTCTTTGTGATGGAACAGCTTGAATTATATCACCTTTTAAAATATGTTTTTTCAAAGTTTTAACATGTTGTTCATAACCTTCTTGACCAATGTTTGATGAAAAAGTTTGATTTTGTATAATTTTAAACTGTTTAGGAAATTTAACATCATCCTTGTTTAACAGTATATCTTCAATTTCTTTAATAATCTTATTAGCCTCATTATATTTATCACTAATGATATCATCTGTATCATTTATACTAACGTGTAAATTGTTAATTATTTGAAATTTTGTGAAAACGTTATCATATGCAATAACGTTATCAAATAACATTAATGAAGATTCTGGTAATTGTAAAACGTCTTTTAAATCTCTTTTGGTTTTCGGTTCAAAATATTTGATACAGTCATATGATATATAACCAATTGCACCACCACTTAACTTTGGTAAACCAGGTAGTTGAGCTTGTCTATATAAAGATAACTCATTCTCCAATAGTATCAATGGATCAATCTCATCATTTTTGGTGGTTGGTCCCGTTGTTATAATCTTACGTGGTTTGAAACCGAAAAAGGAGTATCTATCAACAGTATCCCCGTTCTTAGCACTTTCGAATAGGAAAGAGTGTTGTTTAGGTTTAGATTCATCACCAATTGATGTTAGTTTAACATATGCAATCAAGGCAGAAATTGTATCATTGGTTATGAACGAATAGACCGGATACAGATTAGGTTGTTCTCCTTCCTTGTTAGAAACCCGATCCTTATGGATAACCTCTAGAAGAGATGGCAATGATGGTTGAAGCATCCTCCTTTGACCCTTTAGCTATTAGTACCCACTCAATTCATTCGATTATGAGTAATAGATTGAATTTTTCAAAAGTTTTTTTTTTTTTTTCTTTCAACCCCGAGACAAAGAAAATATAGTACTATATTTGATACAAGATTGATTTTAAATGAAAAGACAAAACTATAACTCAGTGCTAAGATTTGTGATATACAGATACTGTCAAAGAAAGATTTCAATTATTTGATAACCTTTAGTAATTACAATAGGTATATATTCTACCATGTCTTTGTAAGCACTTATGTAAGACAGAATCTTAAAAGTCACATGACCAAAGGATAATTGTTCATCTCTAAATTTTTTTTTTCGTTTTTCGTTTTTCGTTTTTGGTTTGTCTTTTTTTTTTTTCTTGTTTTTTTTTGGACGAAAAAGAACAAAAACACCACCAGCAAAAAAAAAAAAAAAAAAAAAAAAAAAAAAAAAAAAAAAAAAAAAAAAAAAAAAAAAAAAAAAAAAAAAAAAAAAAAAAAAATCAACGAAAGGAAAAAGAAAAAAGATAAAAATTTAGTGGAGGCGATAAAAATGATTTTAGTTATTGGGTTTTTTGTATTGGGTTTTTATATGTTTTAAATTTTATAAAGTACTTTATTAGATTCTTCTTGTCTTTTGTCGTTTGGTTTCATCTTCAAGAGTTGGGGTTCAGTGTTCAGTGTTCATTGTTCAGTTTAATTGTGAAGGGTTTTTACTATAATAACAATAATTATAACGATATACATTTAATCAAAAGACTATATATCAATTAGCATCATCATTAGCATCATCTCCCATTTTCATCCTTGGGCTTTTATCGATTTGGATCTTATATAACTGTTAGATAACTATAAAGAAAAGTTTTATAACTCCATCATTGTTGTCCATTGTTTATCTTTTTGACAGGTGTGTTTAACTTCCCCATATAATTTCATTACAGTATATACATAACACATACACACACAATGGGTCAAATTCTTTCTCAACCAGTCACTGAAAAACATTCAGAATCAGATGGTAATAAGCAATTTGCATACGGTTTATCAAGTATGCAAGGTTGGAGAATAAACATGGAAGATGCTCATACTACTATTTTAAATCTACGTGATGTTAAAGATGATGATGAGGATGTTGAAAGAGATTCCAAAGAAGAAGAGAATATTAAAGATCCAATAGCCTTCTTTGCAGTTTATGATGGTCATGGTGGTGAAAAAATTGCTAAATATAGTGGAGAAAATCTATTCAAACTGATTAAAAAGGAATCAAATTTCATTAAGGGTAATTATTCTCAAGCTTTGAAGAATTCCTTTTTAAATGCTGATGTTCAGATTTTGCAAAACGATGAGTTAAAGAACGATCAAAGTGGTTGTACTGCTACTACAATTTTAATCAATAGTTTCAAAATTGTTTGTGCCAATGCTGGTGATTCTCGTACTGTTCTTAGTGTCAATGGTCAAGCAAAACCTTTGTCATATGATCACAAACCAACAAATGAAGGAGAACATGCAAGAATCTGTGCAGCTGGTGGATTTGTTGATATTGGTAGAGTCAATGGTAATTTAGCTCTTTCTAGAGCCATTGGTGATTTTGATTTTAAAAAATCAAGTGATTTACCACCAGAAGAACAAATCGTCACTGCATTCCCTGATGTTATCGAACATGAAATTAACTACACTGATGATGAGTTTGTTATATTGGCTTGTGATGGTATTTGGGATTGTTTATCATCTCAACAAACAGTGGAAATTGTTAGAAGAGGTATTCATGAAGGTAAAACTTTGGAAGAGATTTCTGAAATCTTGATTGACATTTGTTTGGCTCCAACTTCTCATGGTACTGGTATCGGTTGTGATAATATGTCAGTGATAATTGTGGCATTGTTGAATGGGAAATCTTTAGATGAATGGTATCAGTCTATTATAGATAAAAAAGACACTCCAATTTCTGAAAGTTTCGAAGACGTTGCCAAGGGTATATATAACGAAGAAGAACGTTCTCAAGCTTTCAATGCTCCTGGTAATAACACCTCATCGTCAAGACCATCTGCTTTAAGTGCTCTAGGTGGTTCAGTTGGTGAAGCTGAAGAAGATGATGATGATGAGTCAGATTTAAAGACAAGTTTCTCAATTCAACAACTATTAGAACGTAATATCTTGACCAGTCAAAATGGTGTCTATTATCTAGATAGTGCTAACTATTTATCACAGTTAGGAGGTGGTAATGCTGATCAAGGTCATCAGCAGTCTGCATCTATTGTGGAGGAACACAGAGAAGACGATCAAGAGGAGGAAGATAAAGATGATAAAGAGGATAAAAATTCTACTGACCAAGGCACAGTGAGAAGTACAATAAGTTTAATTCCAGATGATATCGAGGAAGAAGAAGATAAACATGAAACTATAAAGAAATAGAAGCTCCTAAATATTCCTATGCTTGCATCGAATAAAAACCCTACAAAAGAATAAAAAAAAAATTAATTTTACTAGAGTTGAACTCTTTTAATAAATATATCTCCCATTTGTTATGTTTGTCTTGTTCTTAATTTCTTATGTTTTATATGCTTTCTATCTATCATACCATATATGTCTTTTTCTTGTCTGATTTACTCATAGTTGTTGTTTCTTATCATCAATACAAACCATGCTTTATTTGAGTTTCAATTCACTTGTGTTTTGATACTCCACGTTTTTTTTAACTACATAGCTATGTGGCTATACGTCAAGTTATAATGACAAATATACATAACCATTCACATAAAATACATCTATTTCAATACGTAAAGAATTCATCTTCATCAATGTTATCCTCAATCTCTAAAAATTTCAAAGTATTCGCCCAGGAATTTTGCCAAACTTCTTCAAGGGTAATGTTTTTCACCTTTGCAATAATTTCAACAATTTGTCCAATATGAACAGGTTCATTTCTTGATTTGATCAAGGGTGATGATAAAGGACCTGTTAAGGTTCTTGTAGATTGATCAAATTTAGAATAGTGTTCCTTTTTCAAAAGTGGGAATGGTAACAATGGATCAAGTTTTAATGGTAATAACGATGCTAGAGAACTTTGACTGCCATTTCTAGAGATTGTATTGTTTAAATTGTTTGCATGTTGGGCTAGATCCAATTGAGATGATTGCTTTGTTAACACTTTAGGATAGGCTTCATTTGGATATGGTGTTAGATGCTTATAGCCAGCATGACTTTTCCTAATCTCACACCAAGGGGCATCTGTTTCGATCAAAAGTCTGTTCAATGGGATCTTGGAGACAACTTCGAGGTTGTCTTGAGTTTTCAATGAACAACCGTTAACTCCAATATAAAAACCTAGTTCTAATAATTGGGTTAGTTCCAGTTCTGTACCAGTAAAAGAATGTACAACACCAGATTTTGGTAATTTGGATAAATATGGTTTGATCACTTTGATGAAGTCATCATTTGCTGATCTCATATGTAAGAAAAGTGGTAGTTGAACTTCAACTGCTATATCCAATTGCTTTGTAAAATATTTTAATTGATCCTCTTTAGACGAATAGTTTAATCTATCATAATCCAATCCAATTTCACCAAATGCCTTAACCAAACCTATTCTCTTACCACTTATCACCAAGTCCTTTAATTCGTTTAAATATTCCACTTCTTTGTTTTCTTGATATATCTCAGTAACAGAACATGGATGAACACCAACCGTTGTATACAAAAATTGTTTATTGTTATTTGATGAGTTTAGTTCATTAGCAATTTCCAAGGTTTTTCTACTCTCCTCTAACGATGAACCAGTGAGTAACATCTTGTGAACGTTGAAAGTCTTAGCACGTAGTATAACGTCTTCTAAATCGTTTGGATGATGTTGTTTGGAGTTGTATTGACCATGAAACATAGGGTCTGTGAAGTTGACCCCAATGTCAAAGTACTTGGGTCTGGACATTGTGCGTAGAACTTTGCGTAATGACAGTTTGACTGAATCTTCGAGTGATTGCTATACATTCAATGTGAGTAGCAATTGAAGGGTAGAATAGTTGGTTGTATCAGTTATCTATCTCGGCAAATGTCATTTTTTTTCCATTTTTCGGGTGAATGAGACTACAAAAAATTTAAACAGATAGTAGAGTTATATTCCTATATAAAACAAGACTCTCAATCAACAAAAAACTCTCATATAACAATCAAAGTTATTTATAAGATAAATCAGAAAATGAATTGCAATTCTCGTCCCCGTATCTTTGTACTCTGAGCTTGACTCTATGTTGCTTATTATCTCATCACAATAACTCAAAATAGCCTTGATTGTTATGTAAAAGGTTATGTCAATGGGTGGTTCTTCTCTAGCATCTGAAAAGTATATATACTGTATATATATATATATAGGATTAAAAGTTTGGCATATTTGACTATGCGATTCATCTAAAAAGAACAAACTTTGGAAAAAAAAGGTGACGAACTCATGGGAAGGCAAGAGTAAGCTCCATTGGGTTGATCATCAGTTCGAAGAACAATGACAATTGTTATAACTGTTGTCTAGGTCCTTGGGACCCCAAATACCGAATAAAATAATAAATATTTCAAATCAATGTATAGATGAGGACATCATACTTGACGAAGGAAAGGACATGAACAAAAAAAAGGGAGTATGGAGTCTATAAAAAAAATGCTATAGAGTATCAGAGATAAAAAAAAGGGGGACCGAGGATTTAATGAAAGGGGAGCAGTGGTATGATGAACGATAAGTGAGATGAGAACCATGCTCAAGTTGAATAAGATAACAAAAAGGATGCAACGTCAATCATGAGAAATCAAATAAAGGTGGAATGATATCATAGTGCAAAGGAAATAAAAAAGTGAAAGAAGTCATGTAAGCATCTCAAGTCCAAGAAGGATCCATTCAATAGTTCTGATCAATTGGGTAGTGATTTGTAAAAAGGAAAATATGTATATGTAGAAGAAGAGCAAAATAGGGATATAAATGAGCTGAAATGTCATATTAACATGCAAACGATAAAAAGACGACAAATGCATTAGGGAACTCATCATCAACGAAAAGTGGAAATAGATGAAAATATGATAAAGTCATATCAAAACTTTTGAAAAGACAGAGTATAAAAAGACACGTAGATAGGAACGATTCGATTTTTGTTCAAAGAAAGCAATGATTAGAACTCTCATCATCAAGAAACCAATAGAACATACATAAAGGTATTTTGCACAAAAAGGTGGGAGTTTCTCCAATCACACGATAGTTAACTGATAACAAAGTATCACAAGGACTCAAATAGGAGTATCAACTCAGCGATTGGGTACTATCCCCCACGCATATACAAATGTCCTCAATGTAATGCCAACTATTGACTTCAAAATAATGATAAAAAGAACATAAATCACAATCTTACTTCAAGCATCGTTCAAATCCCTAACACTATCCCCAAATACCCACAATCTCAAAAACCAAAAGTCTCGAAATATGACACACACACACATCAGTTACTATTATTACTTTCTAGAGTCATTCCACTAATCATTTCATTTATGATTAAATGGTCTCTAAAATCTCTGTTAAAATGACCTCAACCACACTGTAATATCACCAACCCTTCTTCTCATAATATAGAACCATACAATACAAACACACATACACCGCAACAGGATAAACAAACCATCAAAAAGATATTCTTCAAAGAACAAGAGAACATAGTACAGACCCAAAAACCACTTTTTAATTCCCACATACAACCAAACAATCAGACACTTTATTGACAAAAACCTCAAGAGGAACGATTTCATCAATTGAAAACCTATAAGAACACAATCCCAATTTAAACACAAAACACATTCACATACGTACCAACGCCCCCATAGCTCAAGAAATCCTGTTCCACACTTCTATATCCTAAAAGATACAGATATATCTCCTCCATATAAACCCAACCCCCAATTCGAGAACAAGTCCTTAATGAGTTGTTATAAGTTTAATAACCTCATTACGATTTCCATGAGAGTGGTGGGAGACTTTCCCCAAAGCAAGTACTATATGTCTCTAATAAAGAGACATCGTTTTGTAAGCTTCGATTTAACAATTCTTTGCCCATGAGTCGTAAAGAAAAGGAATCTAAAAAAAGTTTGGTTGATATATAAAGAAGGAATAAGTGAAAAAATTTTCGGTATTTTTTTTTTTATAGCCAGAGATACTCGAGATAATTTTTATCTAGGGCTAATGAGGGAGCGCGTCACGTGAGCAACCCTTGGAACAAATTCATCAATAATTGGAGAATTTAGCCCCCCCCC
>JAJMFM010000116.1:0-16039 GCA_030574875.1 Taiozyma peoriensis
TTTATACATTCTGAGGGAAACCTCCTTAATTCTATCTTCAGCTCTTGTTTCAGAACTATCTCTGATAAGATAAGAATAATGTAAGTCTGTTTCAGAACTATCTCTAACTAGATATGATCAATGTAAGTCTGATAGTAACTATGGTAACAGTAACTATGGTAACTAATAGTAGATCTAGTGGAACCATTGGAGATCTACATTATTTTCTAATCAGACTTTATTTAATCTTGATTATTTTTGATAAGCAAGATCAATAACCGTACCTAGTAATCATCCATCAAGAACATCAAATTGCAATACTTTTGCAAACTTATAATCGTCTACGTCATATGAGTTGAGAAAATTGGCTACTTATGCCAAATAGAGCACAGGCCTGAGTATTATGATGCATAATGTCAAAAATGTCTATAAATATATATACAATATTTATTTAGGATGAGTTCATTCTAAAATATCTTACAAGGTCAAGCACCTGTACTGCCAAAATGCGAAGCCCATTCCTCAAATCTCTTCAAAGTCTCTTTACCAACACTTTTCTTTATTGTTCTCATTGCCTTTTCAAAATCTGATAAACAAACCCCTCTGATTTCTTGATGTAAAATATTCATTAAATTGTCCCCCAAATCTCTAATAGGTTCCATCGCAGCCTCTTTCGCTAGTGATGTTATATCACTATTAGAGTAACCATCAGTCATATTTGCTATCAGTATGTAATCAGCTGTGGTTAAAGAGTGATTTGAGTTATGAAATAAATTTTCAACTTGAGCTGCTCTTGTTTCATATTCTGGTAGTGGGATGTATAATCTTCTTGTAAATCTTCTTCTTGCAGCTTCATCAATAGCCCATGGTAAATTAGTTGCTGCTAGAACCAAAACTCTTGGTGTATCTGTATCATTGTTCGAGGTTGCTGATGATAAAGATGACCATTGGATCAAAAATTCTGTTTTAACTCTTCTTGAACTTTCATTTTCACCATCAGTCCTTGCTGTTAATAAAGAATCAATCTCATCAAAAAATATAATAGATGGAGATAGTTTCTTTGCCATATAGAATAAAGCTCTAATAAGTTTTTCACTTTCACCAAGATATTTAGATAAAAGAGACGAGGCACTTATACTGAAAAATGTGGAATTTGATTCGTTAGCAACTGTCTTGGCGATCATTGTCTTACCAGTACCTGGAGGTCCGAATAATAGCATCCCATTAATGGGTTCACGTAATCCCTTAAACAAATCAGGTCTTAAAAATGGATAAACCACAGTTTCTTTCAATGATTTTTTCGCTTCATTCAATCCTGCTAAATCACTCCATTGTAGTTTTTCATCGGTGATCATAATTTCATCCAAAATTTGTTCACATGCTTGCCTATCAACACCTTGAAGATCATCCATTACTTGAGCAATTCTTGGATCTTTATAAGTTTTATCTTCTTTCTTCTTCTGTTGTTTGGTAGTCGATAAGGATGACTGAGCACTCACCATGACAGGTCTTTCTTGCTGAAGTTGAGTCTGTTGTGAAGTTGAAGATGGTTTTGCTTGCAAATTATTTCTATTAGAGGCTCTTTCACCTCTGTTGACAGGTGTCAAATTGATCTGGGTATTGATTGTGGGCTTTATATAGTCGTATTTTTTTTTCTGTTGTTGTAGTTGCTGTTGTTGCTGAAGATTACTTAAGCTATATTTGATATTTGATCCTGAACCGACTCTTTGGCTAATTACAGGTGACGACGATCTTGCAGGAGGGCTAACTTTTCTAGGTTTCAAATCCCATGCTGCAAGGGCAGCTTGATTAATTGACAGGTCAACTGATTTGGGACGTTCTTTTCTTCTAACTGTTGGTGATTTGGAACGTACTTTATTATCACTACCAGGAATTCCAGGTCTCGGTAGATCTAAAGATTTTCTAGTTATTGCTTGATCCTTATTATTACCATTGGATACCTTCCTGGTATTGTTAGAGCTGCTGTTGTGATTACTCTTAGATGCGGGTAGAGAGGGCAGTTTGAATGCAAACTGTGGTGTTGAAGAGGGAGTTGGCGTTGTAGCTGGTGTCGATGTCGATGATGTTGTTATGAGCTTAGACAAAGCTTGAGTTGGTTTATTTGTAAACGCTGATGCAAATGATGTGTAGCTTGAAGCATCAGCCCTTCTCGAATTACTTACCAAATATGATTTATCTTCTTGCAAACGTTGTTCTAATGCACATTTTCTAGCAACAGCTTTCGACTTAACTTCCAATACCTTATTTAGAGCAATTTTCTCGAATGAGGTTAGCCTTGAGAAATCAGTTTGGGACTTGAGTGATGATATGTTGTTATTGATCTTGGTTATAAGATTGTTATAGTTTGTCAAAGCTGTAGTATTGTTATTCTTGATTTCTTGAATGACACAATCATTATTGTACTGCTTGACAGAGTCATCGTACAGCCTTTCAATCCTTTGAGCAAACACTGACATTACAACGAGGGGCCATCTATGATATTTTGACTTTGATTAGCTTATAAATTCTCCTGTTATAAGGATTTGGATATACTAAGTGCTTAATGGATTTCTATCCTTAGCAAATTTAAAATTATTAGACTATTGTGAAGACTTAAGGCACAAGAGATACAAAGAACGGTCAAAACAGCTGCCAAGTACAATTATCTCAGTGCTTTCTTGTTCACAATAAAAGGATTGGACAATTTAAAGAAACTTTCTTTGAGCCTACAAACCAAAATAAATCAAATCATCCATTTTGTCTTTCTCATCTCTCAATTACGTATTTAAAATGAAATTAGATAAAAATAAATAAGAAAACAAAAAAAAAAAGCTGAAACAGGAAAAAATAGTAAGTCACGTGCTACATGAATCTGTGATGTTTTTTTTTTTTTTTTCCCAAATTTCTGATCATTTGGTTGTTCATTGGAAAATTTGATTAAAATGTAGCTCAAGTTGACACACTACTTTGGTGAAACAGCGTTGCATAACAAGAAGACTAAGAGAGCCGAACCGAGAGTCCTTCTTTAGACAACAGGATCAATCACTGTACATACACAAACACTCGATCATGAGTCTACGTATTTCTGGTGCCGTATTGAAGAGTGTACTTAGAGCATCTCAACCACTTCAAAGACCTACCAATAATATCTCCAAAAGATTTTTATCAGGAACCACCTACCATTTACAAGAGAAGAAGAATGATAAACCACAATCGATTTTAACTGATGATCTTTTGGCCAAAGCCGGTATCGACGCTGATGAGTCAAAGAGCAGTGGTTCCAGTAGTAAAGATGAAGGGGAAAGTCCTTCTGAAGAACCACAGGGTCAACCACAATCTAGTGGATCTTCATCCAATCCAAAGAGAAGTCGTGCTCAAACATCCACCGATATCAAGAGAGAAAGATATGCCAACTTATTTTATTTGGGATTCTTCGCTGCTGGACTAGGTGGTGCTGGTTACTTGGCTAGAAATTGGGAAGAAGATGAAGATAAAGAGATAAAAGATGGCATTCCAAATGGTTATACTTTGGAGTTACTATGGAAAAGATTTAACGCTAGATTTAATTCAATCTTCACCTATTTCCAAGAACCTCCATTTCCTGATTTATTACCTGATTCACCACCTGAACCTTATAAAAGACCTTTAACTTTAGTTTTAACTTTGGAAGATTTATTAATTCATAGTGAATGGTCACAAAAGGGTGGTTGGAAAACTGCCAAGAGACCAGGTGTTGATTATTTCCTAGGTTACTTATCCCAATATTATGAAGTTGTACTATTCAGTTCTAACTATATGATGTATAGTGAGAAAATTGTTGAAAAATTGGATCCATTACGTGCCTACATCAGTTATCAACTATACAAAGAACACTGTTTGTATAAAGATGGTGCTCATATTAAAGATTTATCTAAGCTAAATAGAGATTTATCTAAAACTTTGATTTTGGATGTTGATGAAGATTCAATCAAATTACAACCTGAAAATGCTATTAAACTGCCAAAATGGGAAGGTAAATCAGATGATGAGTTGATTAAATTGATTCCATTTTTTGAATATTTGGCTACTCAACAGATTAAAGATGTTAGACCAATATTGGCCTCTTATACTGATAGAAGTAATATTCCTGAAGAATTTAATACTAGAGTTAATAAACTGCGTGAAGAATTTGAAAAAGATCAGAAAAAAAAGGAAAGTGCAAGTTTCTTAAACAAACTTTTAGGACTACCTTCAATTAAACAAAAATTCCCACTAGACGCAATCCATGATGAAGGTGTTAAAAATTATCAACATTTCCAAAAATTAATTAAAGAAGAAGAGGATAAACTGAAAAAACAAGCTGAATTACCAAAAGAAACTTTTAAATTAAAGGATTTAGTTGAAGGAAATTTACCAACTCAAGAAGAACTTTTGAAAAAACAACTTGAGAGACAACAAGAATTTGAAGCAGCTCAAGCAACTCAAGCTACCACTTCCAATGCTTCATCAAAAGCTTGAGTAAAGATGGTTATCACCACTCTTTTGTATATCAACACATCACCTCATATGACTTTATGAACAATTTTGTATCCAGCATCATCCTACATGGTACAAGCCTCTTGTTATAATTATTTTGCCCTTTTATTACACCTGTAGACTAGTATTGTACATACAATGTAATCTACTTTAAATTATCTGAATATATTAATTTTATTATTTTTAGTTAAAGTGATTAAAATATATAGAATCTGTCATTGGTAACATGAAAATAATCTAATAAACTTTGTTTAAGAAATCATTTTTGGTGAAATCCCAAGTATCATCAGAGATACGTCCTCTTAAAGTTGGAACTTCAGAACCTGGAACGTAAACATCTTCGAATAAGATGGACATCTTAGCTTCTGGAGCTGGAGAAGCATCAGCTAATTCAACTTGTTCATCAACGTATTTTCTAGCAGCCTTATCGTAAGATTTAATTTCTTCTTCAGTTGCAATTTCTAATTCCAATAATTTATGTTTTAAACCGGCAATTGGATCATTTCTTGATCTCATATGTTGGATTTCTTCTCTTGTTCTATAAGTGGTACCTGGATCAGACATAGAATGACCACCATATCTATAAGTTTCGTATTCTAAGACTAGTGGACCGTTACCTGAAATGGCCCATTCTTTAGCGAATTTAGAAGCTTGATAAGCGGCTAGTACATCCATACCATTAACTTTCAAACCTGGGATATATTGACCTCTTTTATAGTAATCAGTCAAGGCAGAAGATCTAGCAGCAGAGGTACCCATACCATATTTATTATTTTCACATGCGAAAACACATGGTAAATTCCATAACTTAGCCATGTTGAAAGCTTCAAAGACTTGACCTTGATTAGCAGCACCATCACCATATAGGGTGAAAGTGGCATTATCTTCGTTTCTATATTTATGAGCAAATGCTAAACCAGCACCTAATGGAACTTGAGCACCGACAATACCATTACCACCGTAAAATCCAGTAGCGTACATATGCATAGAACCACCTTTACCATAAGAGACACCAGAACGACGACCCATTAATTCACCTAAAACGGCTTGAACTGATGCACCTCTTAGATAGGTGAAACCGTGACATCTATAAGATGTGATGACGGTATCTTTTTTAGTAATAGCATTTTCAATACCAACGGCAACAGCTTCTTGACCAACGGACAAATGACAGAAACCTCTAATTTTTTTAGCTTTATATAAAGCATCAGAAGCCATTTCCATTCTTCTAATAATGATCATCTCTTTATACATGGATAATAGAGTACCTTTAGTAGTTTGGAAGTTTAAATCTGGAACTTCCAATTCATAACCTTCAAAGGAACTAGCTGGTAGTTCGATGTTAACTATTTCATCGTCAGATGGATTCTTAGCTTCAGCTTCAGTAGCCAATGTTCTTTTGGATAGGGCAATCTTTTGGACAGCTCTTAGAGAAGAGCCTGGAGCCAAAGGACGAGCAATCGATTTCATCAACATATTGACTCTGTTTGTGTGTATGTGTATTGAAACTATCGATTGAGCTTAGTTCAGATCAGAAAGTATACGAATATCGAGGCAATTGATTTTAGGAGATATTGAATATGTGAAGAAAAATTATTGTTTGTTTCCCTGTCTTCTCTCATTCAAAAGTAAATTTCCCATTCGCACTCGTCTTTTTTGTGTGGGTAGTTGATTTTTTTTAGTGGGTTTTCTTTTTTTACTGAAAAAATACGTGGGTAATCAAAAAAAAAACACCAAAGGAATTCTGAAAAGGTGAATTATTTTTTTCTTTTAGAAGTGATAAACGAAAAAAAAACAAAAAAAAAAAAAAAAAAAAAAAAAAAAAAAAAAAAAAAAAAAAAAAAAAAAAAAAAGCACCTTGTGATGGATTGTATTTTTTTGTTAAGATTTTTCAATTAGCCCATATCAATTTGAGTGGGGAAATGCTTTCATTTTGCTAGGAAAACGAAAAACGTAACAAGTTGTTAAATGGGAAAAGGATCTATTTTTGTCTGGGGTTTAATCTGTCTACGTTCTCTTTTATTACTACATTCAGCCTTGTTTCTTTCTTTACTGTTTGTTAAACGCTATTGTTCAATTGTACTACTCAGTACTCCCAACGATATACTATATATTTCTATAGATTTCCGTCAGGTTACTATTGACGTCATGATTGACAAGCTATCAGTAAAGGTTATCTATATTCTATACCAAGACTCGCTTGATTATTGACGTTTCCTAATTCTCTCATTCACCATCTTCCTTTCTCTCTTTCTCCATCTTTCTCGGTGTCTCTCATTCTATTATCCATTTTGAAGTAGATTAAGCTATATACTAAATGCATTGTGATGAGATGTGCCCCCATTCTATTTGATGATTAAAAAGCGAAATTTCCGGACTATAAAATGATAACACTTACATCCGGTTCATTAGTACTTACCCAGGTCGGAATATGTGTCACAAAAGCATACATTTACTTCTCTTCACAGATATTTCTATACCTAATTTTGGTATTCTATTCAATTCTATTTTCTATTTATATATATATACAAAGCTCTTTGGAAAATGAGACTAGTCTAATCTGAAAAATTCAGCTTCTGAAACAACAGCTTTCTTCTCCTGTAAATGTGAGATCAATCTACTCCAAAGTTCATCTCCTTTGGACATACAATCAGCATTACCAACCAAAATTAATCCAAATCTTGCTCTAGTTAAAGCAACGTTCAATCTTCTTGCATCTTTAACAAACCCAATCTTATTCTCTTTATTCGATCTAACACAAGAAAATATAATAATATCCTTTTCACGACCTTGAAACGCATCAATAGAACTAACCATAATGTCAACAATTGTTTTAATCGTTGTAGGTTTCTTACTGGTTAAGTGATCTTCATCAACTTCCTCTTCAATCGACTCACCTTTAGGATTTACAACGCTATCCCTTTGTATAACATTTGCCAAATGATCCCTTTGAGCTGAATATGGTGTTATAACACTGATATTTTTTCTTTCAATTCCCTTAGCAACAATCAAATCTTTCAAGATTCTTAAAATTAATTCAGATTCACCACGATTAGTATACGTATATCCACCACTTCCACCTCTCCTGAAGTTTGATACCTTGTTTTCCGAATGAATACTTCCGTAGTTAACGAATGATATTGGTTCAATACCGCTAATAGTTCTTTGCTCTGATGTAACACCATCTTCTAACTCATTGTTATAAAAGCTTTTAATAGGAAATTCTGATATCTTTGGATGCATTCTATATTGAACATTCAACAGATGTGGGTTCGTATATGTACCATTCTTTAAAACCCTTTCAAATAAGGACTGTTCCAGGTATGGGACATCTGAGAATGAACTCAACTGTTTATCATCACCAACGAATATAAACCTATCAACACCAGGCATACTTAATGGAATTAATGATGATGCCTCTGATGATTGAGTGCTTTCATCCATAATTACCACAGGTAACTTTTTCAATGATTTCAATTGATAACCACCTGCAACAACCGTAGTCGTGAAAATAACATGTGCTTGAGCAACAAGCTTGTCAATAATAGAATTGGAAACGGTTAATAATTTCTTGTACTGGTTTTGACTCACTGGTTTCCTATTATATCTCATATCTAGTGCAATATCTTGATTATTCAAAGGTAGTCTTGTAAAAACTTGATGATGTAAACAAATATCACTAAGATGATGTTTATCATTATACTCTCGTTCCTTCTCATTTGATACAATTCTTAGAATATTCAAATCTTTGTCATTTTTCAACTTCTCCGCAATGTTATCAATGGCAATATTCGAAGCTGCAACAACCAATATTGGGAAAGTTTTCAAGTTTCTTAGAAGTTGTAAAATGATCTCATAAATGGTAGATGTCTTACCTGTACCTGGAGGACCTTGTAAAACTGTAATTGGGTTATTCAAAACATGTTGTATGGCACGCTTCTGTGAATCGTTGAAAGTTGGTTTGGTGAAGTTCAAAAAGTTGTTAAAATTAATTTGTCTAATTGGTTCTTTACCTAATAGCATCTTGATGAACTTTGGATTGTCAATTCTTGACATGGCAAATAGTATTCTGTTGATGGTAGCAGAACATGGTAAGATGGATAGAGTTGAGGAACCCGTTGGAAAGTTACTCAAATCATTCCATTTGTACAATTCCAGCAATAACTCAATACTACGGCCACCTCGTTGCTTTGTTAAATTCAAGTCTTTAACAAAACAATCCCAAATATTGTCCTTATCACTTGATCTTGCAACAAAAATTGATTGGTTTATACTAAATGGTAATCTACCCAATTGTCTTAATTTCTCAGGTACAAGTTTTTCAATCTCTTCCGTATATGGTATAATAACTTTGAACAGTTTTTTATTATCCTTATGCCATTCACTGGTAAAGTTAGTTATTTCCTCAGTTTCTAATTTTTCTTCAAGGTATAGATGGAAACACATCTCTTTAAAGTACTCATTGATAGAGTTGTATGAAAGTTTTGGTTGATTACTCAAATATTTTGGTATATGTTCTAGTTCTTCATGATCATATTCAGCTGGTACTGATTTCAAAAAATCAACTGTAACTTTCTTATCAGCTACAGGGGCTGGGGATGGTTTCTTTGAAGGCTGTAGTATCGTATTCGTTAATTTGGAGCCTTTAGAGGTTTTTTTGTCTTTTAATAAAGGCTTGTTACCACCTATAATAGGTTTATTCTTTGTATTATACTTGGATTCTTGTGGTTGTGGTTTGAAACTTTTTGTTGTGACTTTGATTTCTTCAATTTTACTAGATGTCTTTTTAGACTTTTCGACTTTCTTTTGGCCCTCTCTCTTGACTTTGCCAACATTAGAGTTGTTTTGAGGAAGTGCCTTTTTTAAATGTTTCTCATTTTTTTGGGGAACTTGTTTTGGAGCTTTTTGATGTTGTTCATTTCTTCCAATTGAACGATTACCAACTGGTCTCACTTCGTCAATAATAGGAGGTGTCAATTTTTGTGTGATCTCTTTAACATCAGAGATATTTAAATTAGCCATTTCGTCACCTACAACTGATATATTGTCACCATTTCTTTGACTTGGGTTCGTAGCTAGAGCAGGACTGCTCTTGATTGAATGGGCTGCTTTTGAGTTTTTCGTAAAAGGTGATGAACTTTTATGATGCGTAGTATTGGATTCGTTGGATTTTGATTTGAAATCTCTACTTGGACCAGATGACTTTTTGACAGATTTCTTTGGTATATCAGCGTTCAGTTTCCCCTTTCTTTGTGGTTTGCTTTTTGATGGTGAAGAAGAAGTTGATGCTAATGATAGCGGTAATGACTTTTCGTCATCGGGTCTAATTTTGGCAACATCTTTCTTATCTAATGCCTTGAAACTTCGAAGGGTTTCTTTATTGTCACTTGGGGTAACCACTTTGTGGTTATTTGTTGGTCTGGGCTTTCTTGATCTACCTCCCAATTTAGCTCTTCCCATTTGTCTTTTTCTATTAAACTTTGACGCATCACTCTTGACATGTTCTTTAATGTTTAACAGTACATACAAAAAATTATCATCAATTTCACTAACAAACTCAACAGTGCCATTAAGATTTTGTTCTTTGATACAACGAGTACAAGCCACTAATTGTTTGTTACCCTTGGAGACATTTAAATGTCGATCATCATTACAGATGGAACAACTCAAGTCTCTGACTTTGATATAATTTGTTAAATTCTTCAAGATTGAGCCATTTTGCAAAGTGTACTGTGTTGATGGTTTATCAGCTTCTTTGCTGAAACAGGTCTGACAAACCATAGATATATCAGATCCTCCATACCTTATGATAATGAGCTGATGGATGTTTGAATCTTGACACTTCTCACATTCTAACAGTTCTTGTGATGGGACATGAATAACCGATCTATGTCTAGTCGATGACAGATGCTTTAGCATTTCTTGGTCTTCCAATGAGGTTGAGCATGTCGGACAACTAAATTGAACCATGATTTTCTTTGACGTGCACTTCTTGCTATATAATTGCCCTTGGTATATGTTAACAGTTCAAAAAGAGAATTCAGTTGAATCTGGTAACAAAATAAGATCAGTTGAATTCCAGCTGACTAGTTAAAGCTAATTTGTAAACACTCTTCTGATTGAAGATCGAGAATAAAATTTCTGAGTATGATAATTTAAGCACCTCTCAGTCATAGCTGAGTCAGCACCGCGGTTAAAATTCAATCCCGAAGGCATTTTTTTTTTTCCTCCTGATCTTAATGTGCACTAGTTGGATAAAAAATATAAAAAATTCTATCAGGTTGATTTTAGTTGCTTAAGGGTAAACTGAACTATTAACAATTTCCACGCTATTATATAACCATGGGAAGTCGGTTTTTACACTATATAGTTATATAGAGAATTTTCCAATTAATACATATTAAGATCAGGAGAGAGTGTTAGACCAGATTCTGTTATCTTTTGCACATGTCCAGTACAATACCACCGCCGAAACTCTAGATATCAGTATCTCAGTCCAAGCTATGTAATAATCATCGTTGATAATTGTGATATATATTATCTTGAGAATAAGGACAACTTTATCATCAATAACCGACGTGCCTCATGATCAATTCATTCTACGACAAATGATTTAATTTAACCGAGAGCTGTAAGGATCTAACTAAATAGAGATTGACAGCAATCTTGATTGTAAAGATCTAACTAAATAGAGACTGACAGCAATCTTGATTAGTATAAATGGCCAATTTGTGGATTTCAAATGCATTTATCCTTTTAAATCTTTTTTCTTTTTTCCTGATCTTAATATGTAATATTATTTCATTCTTTTTATGAACACTCTAGTGGAAAATTCATTAGAGTTTGGCACTTTGAGGAACTAGAAGAAGTTTATTAGCCGAATTAGAACTAAACTAAAGTCAGGTTGAGGCACTACTTGTCTTTAAACTGATAATCAGTTGTTTGTAATAGCGTAAATTCTAACCACATACTTACATGGATACTGTCGCTTAAATGACTTTCAGCAAGATCAGTTGTTCATCTTTGGTCTTCTCTTCTCAGAATCTGCACCAAACCCTAATTAGAAGTAATTTAATCTTCTTCAAGCCTTTTAGAGAAATTACCTCATTGAGAAGATATTCAGGAAACCTAGAATTGAAAATAAGCGAATGCCATCAATCGATATAGTCCACTAGCTAAGTCCTGTAGCTGCAAAGTAAACTACTATTCAATGCACAAAGGTTTAAACTAAAAATTTCCATTCGTTGACATCTAATACGACCAGTGTTGAGTTTTTCGTAGACCACGGAATGTCATGAAGCGTCAAATGGAAACTTCTTTATTGTTCTAGATGAGCATCTTTTTTTGGTATAGGTTTGATCATTATGAAGTATTCTCTACAAACTTTTACGCAAAATCTGTTATGAAAAAGAAGATCTTCACATGAAGATATTGGTTCAACTAAAACTATCCCCTTCTTTGAGTTTACAGAGCATGAATGAGATCAGCTTATGGGCCCTTCAGATTCAAATTATGATCTATCACAGGGGAACCTTTAAGGGTAGTTCTTGCCATTGTTGTGAGCAGCTTAAATCAGAAGCACTCCAGAGGGGGTTATTAATTATGAGAACTGCCATAGAAGTAATTCTTGGCTCCGACAGTATATAATAAATTTTAATGGATTCCAATCGTTTTCTTTGATAGTGACTGCAAATGCTAGAAAAAGACAAAATTCCAGAAAAGAGAAAAAATTTTGTCTTCTAGAAGCCTTCTCGGAAGCACAAAGTACGTCTGGAATGTAGCCCTTTGGTGCATTTCACATGCAATCCTTATTAAATATTATTTTAAGAAAGCTAAGCAATGCATCATTAACAGGTGAGGGACATTGATTATTAACAAAGAGATATTAGCATGTAAAGGTAAAGTAGTTGAGAAATCCTGTGCTGTCAGTTCAAAATTCCAAACATGATCTTCGCTCTGCAAAACGATATATTTGGACACCTCAAGGGTGCTTAATACTAGAGTTTAGAATCAATTTGAGGGTAACGTATTTGAGTTCAAAAGGGTAAACTGGACTAAACCAAGCTTTCAATCTCAATCCTACTTGAATTTTAACCGTGGCTGCAACTAATTTTTACGTAGGCCCACCAACTAAAGTACGAAATGATAGCACATTCCGCATGTGACACAGGAATCTTATACATCCCAAAATCGGACTTTTTCTGTTCTTTTTTAAATGACAAAAATGTCAGGATCTGGTCCCCGCATGATCTTGTTCTTTTGATGGAACTCGTTTCGAAAACTTCTTCAGGACGCAGAAGGTGTTAAAAATTAGTACCAGATTTCGATTAGCATAATAAGAAACATCCGAGGCGAAAAGGTCAATTATAACTACAACCCACTAGAAGGTACAAAGTCAAATTCATTATCAGCAAAGAAGTACGGCATGACGTAGCTAACTTACGAGCTAGTCTTACTTAGGGCTAGTATAGCACGTAATTACTAGTAGGAGAATTTAGAAAGGTACTTGAGACGAACCTTCCAAAGCGAAAAAAAAATTGCTTCCTCTAAAGTCAGTTCATGCAAGTAATATGTATGTGAAGAAGCCGAAGAAACAAAAAAAAATCTGGTATGCAAGAAATATGCTTAAACAAAGATCGCGGATCTCGATCAGAGCAAAAATTGAGATTCAGAGTGCAGCAAAACTCCGTACGAAGTCTAGTGGTAACCATCACTTTAAAAAAGGCATTTCTTGATATGCAGAGAGTTGATTTTTGAGTGAGTGACATTTGGAATACTTTCAACAGACATGTTTGGTGGCCAAATACTGGCCAAGTGCTAGGATGAGCACCGATAGTGGGTTGATACACAAACACTTAACCACGGTGCCCAAAGTCCACTATTTACACAAGTCCCTCCTAGCGGGCGTCGGTTGTAGAGCAAGTTTCAGCTATGTAATCTCTCGCAGTGAAGCAGACTGGGTTTTCAACTCTCACGCGAAATATAGACTATACTTTCGACTTATGAGTCGCATGAGGTCTTTTCTCCTTCAGTCGTTATTTAATGATATACAACATTTAGTTAGAGATTCGTTACTTTGCTCTTTCACAACTACCGAAAATTCGATTCTGGTGAATTTCGTAACCTACTGATCACCCATCCAAAAATAATCTGAAGTTTCGGCAGCAAAAAGAGCACTACTGGCTTCAGTTCATTATATGCAGACACCATTCAAAGATATGTTGCCGTAATGGCTTTTTTTTCCTGATATCAATGCGTATTAGTTAGATAAATTCTCTTTAAAGTATATAAAACTTATATAGCGTAAGGCCAACTTCATAGGTGCCGCTCTAAAAAAGAAATCTCTTCCAGTTTAATTCTAAGCACCTTAATTCAACTTGGGGCTACTTGAAGAAAGATCTGAGGAAGTCTATGCTTGGTGTCCACTGATGCTAGGGAAACTTTATATATATGCAAGTCTTAGGGACAAATTCTATAAGGTCTGAAGTTCCGCAAATTGAATTTTAGTTGCAGAATATATGGCTTTTTACCGAAAAATTGAAATGAGGAGGATTAGAGCCCAAACTTTAATGCTTGACATCTAAATGGTTATTGTCAAATTGATATTAATCTACGAGCTATATGATAACCTGAAAAGATATCTGATAGTGTATAGGTTGATGATAAAGTTACTCATTTACAGAATTGAAGGCGATTGCTTATATCTTTTCTTGTTCATTTCAATTGTGCAAGTACATGTTTGAAGATTCAAGCCTCTTGGCTCTAGAATGCACACCAAGCCGTTCTGTTCTCTTTAAACCATTATTTCTTCACAAAATCATCGTTAATTTGGCCCATGGCTTTAAACGATTGCCCCGTTCAAAACATGCAAGACCAAACTTCCTGCAACTAAAGTTACCATTTTAATTCCAATGTACCATATTGTGAAGAAAGGTACCGTTCGGTTCGGTGACTGTAGACATTTCGCGCTTTTTAAAGATTTCGAGTATCTATTTTTTTTTTTAAGTTTTTCATGTCACCGAATTCTTGAAAAAGTTGAGCTGAATTGTTGCATTGTTGGCTTTGGACTTGAGGTTTGAAGATGAAATACCAACTATTGGGATGGTTGAGAATCATCTACAAGATGGTCGAAATATGATACTGATGAATTACAAACTTCAGACCAAGCTCCTTAGCATATGCTGATTGCTATCATTCAATTGCTTTGAAAGAATGATTTCACAGTTCAAGTTTAGACCTTCATGCATGGAAGCAATTAAATTGGTATCCAGAAGAATCATACTGGGCAAGATTTAAGATCTAGAAAAATCAAGTCAGGTTATGCTTGGATACATAAACCTTTGTGCTTTTTACGACATAACCCTATTACCATTAAAAGATACATTCAAACTTCAATCACTCTAAGCTCTTTCGATAAAAAATTTCATGCTCATTAAAGTCGTGAAAACATAATGCACATTTTCCTAACTTTTCATTCCGTGGGTATCAATCTTTAACTCTAGAAACCGGTCTTCAAACATAGAGATGAACAGGAGCTATTTACAACAGACCAAACTTTAACAGTAACATAAACTCACAGGGTCAAGCTTACGAGATGATTGGTACCAGAGATAAACATGAAACTCATTTCACAGGAACGGAGAAGTTTAATGTTCAATGTCTTTTAATCAGTATATGCTCATATGATGGCCTTATAAATACCACTGTCTTTATCCCACAATTGATATGCTTAATATGTATCAACTCTCATGGTAGAAGATATTTGATCATATCAGTTAATTTTGTGAGATTTCAATAAAATATTCTCTTATAATGTTGAAATTCGATCGACTTTTCGCCTTATTAATTGCCGTTCTTATCCTACAGGCCAATGCTCTGCCAACACCAGGATGGGATGGTGGTCATGAAGGAGGTAAAGGTGGTGGTCACGGTGGCGGTAAAGGTGGTGGTCACGGTGGTGGTAAAGGTGGTGGAAAAGATAGTACAACTTGTACAACGACAACTTCTCCAACAGTTAAAACTTCCAGTACTGCCAAGATCTCCTCTAGTTTTACGCATATTAAATCTAACAGTATAACTGTACCAACAGGTGTCACTTCGAGTACATCAAAGCCTTCGGTCAGTATTCCAAGCTTCACTGTTCCTACACCAGGTACATCAAAACCTTCGGTCAGTATTCCAAGCTTCACTGCTCCTACACCAGGTACATCAAAACCTTCAGTCAGTATTCCAAGCTTCACTGTCCCTACACCAGGTACATCAAAACCTTCGGTCAGTATTCCAAGCTTCACTGCTCCTACACCAAGTACTTCAAAACCTTCAGTCAGTATCCCAACCTTCACTGTTCCTACACCAGGTACATCAAAACCTTCGGTCAGTATTCCAAGCTTCACTGCTCCTACACCAAGTACTTCAAAACCTTCAGTCAGTATCCCAACCTTCACTGTTCCTACACCAGGTACATCAAAACCTTCGGTCAGTATTCCAAGCTTCACTGTCCCTACACCAGGTACATCAAAACCTTCAGTCAGTATTCCAAGCTTCA
>JAJMFM010000117.1:0-15468 GCA_030574875.1 Taiozyma peoriensis
TATATGTATAGGAGACGAAACATTTAATCATGGATACCCTTTTTCCAATTGAAAGAAATCTTGAAATAACAGAAGATACAAGACCTTTAACTCAAACAGGTTCCATACAAGTCTATCTACAACTTGCTGAAGATAAAATTTTTGTTCAAGGTTTTGATTCAAATGAATACATTGAAAGACCTCCAACTTTACTTAGAGGTTCGTTAATACTAAGATTTTTGAAAACTTCTAAAATAAGGAGTATTGGTTTAACTTTTAAAGGTATTGCAAGAACTGAATGGCCTGAAGGTATTCCTCCAAAGAGACAAGATTTTATTGAAGAAAACGTACTAGTTACTCATCATTGGCCCTTTTTCCAATTTGGTAATGACATTCATACAAGTGGTGCTGATATAGTTAAACCACTCAACAGTAATCCTCATTCACAAACCACCAATACCAATACTAATGACGGATTATCATCCATACGATCGCCCTTTGCTGGTGATGATCATGGTTCAATAAACCTGGATACGGCAAGTATAAGAAGCACTTCAAATAACGCTCTTAGTGTACTTAAAAGAGTCACATCACCATCCCCTTCAAGACCAAGACAAAGATCTGGTTCAATTATAAGTGCATTCAATCACAGTAATGTTAATGATAACGATTTAAACTCAAATAACCCCAATGAACCATTTGTTTTCCAACCAGGTGACTATGTCTATAATTTCGAACATCCAATACCAGCCTCAACTCCAGAAACCATAGATGCAACTTTTGGTTCTGTATCATACTCTCTAATAGTTTCAATTGAAAGATTTGGTGCTTTCAAATCTAACATTTCATCAACTTTACCTTTAAGAATTATAAGATCTCCATCTGATGAATCAATTGAAGATTCTGAACCTATTGCAATATCAAGAGATTGGGAAGATCAACTACATTATGATATCATCATTGCATCCAAGGCAATGATTTTAAATGCCTATTTACCAATTGCATTCAAATTAGTACCATTGGATAAAATTAAACTTCATAGAATAAGAATTTATCTAACTGAAAATTTAGAGTACTATTGTAAGAATAAAAAAGTTCATAGAATGGAACCAACTAAAAAATATTTATTACTAGAGCATAAAGCTCCTCCACCATTAGATTTACCAAAAGATGCTGATGCAAAGGCTAAAAAAATGGGAAATTTACTAACCTCTGATGGTTATGATATAACTGCAAAGGAATTTGAATTTCAAGTCTTTGTACCACAAAAGTTAAACAATAGACAAAATTTACATCCAAATACTTCATATCAAAATATAAAAGCTCATCATTGGATTAAAATTTGTTTAAGATTATCAAGAATAATTCAAGATAAACCAAAACACTATGAAATTAGTATAGATTCTCCTATTCATGTCTTGGATCCACTTTGTTCTCATGCAAATACATTATTACCAGCTTATGGTATACCAACTTTTGATTCAGCAAATCAAAATCATGAATCAAATATTTATTTCCCTAAAGATTTATTTGAAAATGGTATTTCAACTCCACCACTATCACCAGAAGTTGAACCAATTGATAATTCATTGAACTCTTTACATCTAGCTTTAAACAACAATGTGAATAATCGTCAAAGATCAATATCTTCATCAACAGTTGGTCAAAGATCACTACCAAATTTTGAATCAACTCTTGATGCAAATGTTTATAAACCTGATTCAAACACTTTACAACCAGAACTAACATCACCTCAAGCAATTCCAATATCACCAGTAGTGTCGCCTTATCAAAGACCGATCCATCTAATTAGAAGACCAAGTTTTGAACCTCCACCTTTCGATGCTGATATAAGTCCTCCTCCATTGATGAGAGATCTTGGTTATGATACCAGTAATGGAATTGATGCTTTGGTTCATAATGATACTGACAGTTATTATCAAAATAATATTAATGATATAAGTGGGGTTTTGAATGGTGATGATGGATTGCCTAAACATCCACCATCTTACGATGATTTTATACAAGAGGATGGGAAATCTCCATTATTTTCTTCATATATACCAAGAGATGGTGGTCGTCACCGTCATGGAAGTATTAATAATGAACCAGCACCAGATATAACGTTTACGAGATCTTCTAATTCACCTGATTTGTTTAACGATAGATCAGCAAGATCAAGATCTCCTGAGAATAGATCATCAAAGGATTTAAGTGCTGGTGATTTAGGTGATGAATTTGAATTTAGAGGTACTTCACCAAATTTTCCTCAAAGTGTTGTTACATCAACAAGTACTAATCAACAACGCATAAGAGCAATCGCAAGATCTCCAAGACTATCGCCTAGAGTTTCCCCAAGGGCTTCACCAAGAAATTCAACTGAATTTAACAATAGAAACTCAGATGATACTTTGAACTCTGGAAATACAATTGATGCAATATTAGGTCTTGATGAAAATGGTTATCAAAGATATGATCATGTATCTATTCCACCTAACGATCCCTTGCCACCTGTGTTAACCGATGCGAATTATAATACAGATAAAAGGGGCCGTCAACAACAGGATGATGATGATAATGATGATGATGACCATGATGGGATTCAAGGTTTAAGTAGATTTAGTTCAAACTCATCAACATCACCAAGTTCATTCAAAAATCCAAATTATTATCCAAGAAATGAACACGATGAGTTTTTCCAAGAACCGTTACTAACCACCACAACAACGAATCAATCTTTGGTGTCATTAGATAATCATAATCAAACTCATAACAATAGAGGATTCAGATATGAAAGTCGAGAATCGTTATTGATTAGAAGAGAACCTACATCTGTTGATATAACTGCACTATACAAATCATCATCAACTCCATCATCAGATGTGAATGGATTCCCATCCAGTACAAATGGATTACCAATTCAACTACCTGGTGTTGGTAACACTATAACAAAAAGACCAACTTTAGGTAGAAGACAAAGTTCAATACAAAGTATAACTCCAGCTAGTATCTTGGATCATATAAGCGAGAGTCCCAAACAAAACAGTAATAACAAACATTCAAATGAAACATCAAGATTAGAGAATCTTAAAGAGGAAGAATCAAAGTTGAACGAAAGTGATGAAACCAGAAGTAGTACAGAAGAGTCCATACTGGATAACAACAATCATCATAACAGTGGGAACATCAATAGTAATGTTACTGGATCAAGTTCTATTTGTGGTCTTCATGGCCATAGTCAGGAAGAGGCAACTAATTCGAATTTCAAGAATGAACGTCGAGGAAGAGGTGATGATGATGATGAAGAAGAAGGAGAAGATGATGATGATAATGGTGAAGTTGTTAGTGGCAAGAGTCATGTTTATGATGTTGAAGGGATTGAATCTCCTATGGATGAAGCTACAGGTGTTAAATGAAAAAAAAAAATTACAAATCATATCAGAAAGGATTGAATTAAATTTGGGTTACGGTAAAAACAGTAGGAAGGATACAAATAGAAATTAATAAGATCTGTTTAATTATATTCATATAGATGTAGAATTGTCATCTTCCTAGTGATGCAATAATCTTATCAAATTCACCATTTGAGTATTTGATATACTTTGCAGTATGTTTTGTAAAATCTCCAGATGAATGTTTATCATGAAATCTATGATATAAGGGACTTATGAATGAAATTTCCTTTGATAAATATTTTTTCAAACCTTGATCGGTAATATTATACTGTTTATAACTTTTAACCAATTCATCAAATTCATTATTAAAATTTTTAAATTTTTCTTTAATTGCTTCTCTATCCTTTGAAGTTAATTTACCTTGAACGTTAACGTCTAAAAGATAAGAAGCAACTTGTTTCCAACCTGTTAAAAATAAATCTAAAGCTCTTTTTTTCAATTTTTCTAATCTTTGTAATCCATTTTTTTGTAAAATTTTAGATAATTCACTTCTTGATATAATTTGTTCAACTAAAGTTATATTTGTTATTAAAAAATAACCAATGGTTTGTCTTTTTTTAATCAATTGATTAGCTTTAATTTCAAGACTTACAATCAAGGCATCTATAACATCTGAAAAAAATGCAGATAATAATTCACTTGGATCATCATCGTTAATAACATTTGTTTGACTTACACTTGAAAAAACATTAAGCCATTTAGGTTTTGGTTGAGGAATCCAAACACCAGCTTTTAAACCAATCATAACTTTTATAGCACCATCTTTATATTCTGTAAATTTTCTTGCCCTTGACATAACTTCAACGGTAATTTCACTTATACCATTATCCTGTGGTAAAGTTTGTTGTGAAGAAATTTTTTGATCTATATAATCTAAAACTTCTTTAAATAAAGTTCTTGCTAAATGTTGACATGAAAATAATGAATTTTCTAAATTTGGGAAATCAATTGAAATGTCATTTTGTAATTTAAATTGTAAAGAATTTTCAATTTTAATTATATTATCAATTAATTCAAATATTAATAATCCATCATTATTTAAAGATTTTTGAACTGCTGTTACAATATTTGTAATTATTGATAAAAATTTATCAATAATTGGATTGAAAATTTCTTTGAAAATGTAAATTTCTAATTTAGAATTTTTAATCAAATCTTCCAATAGAGAATTTTCATTATATATAAATCCAACTAAAGCCTCTGTATAGTTATTTATACCATTAGAACCCTTTTCATAAGGAGCTTTATCATTTTTTCTCACATGTTGAGTAAATGGAGCTAAGAATGCTAATGAATCTCTTATTACACCAATTCTATTCTCTATATATAACTTGGCAATTGATTTATCGTTATCTTCAAAGAAATGGAAGATATGACTTGAATCCTTTAACTTGTTATCATCAAGATAAGGGAATGGTTTCCTATCGTTTATATAAATTTGAGGATCAAAGGATATTGAAATTGGTTTTAAAAGTTCTTTAAAATGTTGTTGTAATTTATACTCTGAGTTAATAATAGTCTTATGTAAGTTATCCGATATACCTTTGTATTCATTACCATTAGGACTGTTGGTTGATTTCGTTGGAGAAAGAGTTGAGATTGAAGATCTTTCAGCTAATCTTTCCAAGATATCTTCAGCTTTATGAATAGTTGTCACGTATTGTCTAACGTTATCAATTCTTTCGTTTAATTTTGATTCATAAACACTTGCTTCACTTGCAATACCTTGAACGTTCGACACTGCTAATAAACTGTCATCAACGTTTCTCTTAAAGATGTTCAGTTGTCTATTCTGAGCCACTATTGGAGTCAATCGTACTTCTGCCTTGTGTGTATTTGTTTTAATCTTGGTTAACGATTGACTTATTTGATTAATCAGATTACGTGTCTTGGTAAGGTTTTCTTGTAGAACAACGGCATCTGCCTCATCAATATCAACTGAAATTTGAGTCAATGACATTGTGAAGATATGAATAGTATTAAAGTCTATACCATTCTACGTTATATTTTAGCTCTGTTCAGTGTTCAGTTGTTATTTTGGATACGTATCTTTTTTCAATTAACCATTTGTAAAATACATTCGCGTATATATATATATATTTATATATAAAAATACTATAATTCTCTCAATCTGTTAAAAGTATCATCATCATTTTCATCATCTCTTTGTTTACCATAAGCTTGATTTATCCCATTATTTGGAAATTTCAAATTAATATCATCAATTTCTTCAACATTTTCTTTACTTAAAATTAATTCATTTAAACTGTTAAAACTTTTACCAATTTCTGGTTCTTGTAAAAATAATTTAATTTTGTTAATGTTTAAATTTTTCTCTTCTAAAATTTTATAAATACCATCTTTAACATAGATTAAAGTTGGATATTTAACAATTCTAAATTTAGTAACTAATTCAAAATTTAATTCATTTGATGAATCAATTTGATAAAATTTTAAATTTTCAATTCCATTATCAAAATATTCTTTTGCAATTTTTTCAAATTGATTAAATTTTGTATTCCAATCTTCTAACCATGGTGTAATGAAAGCCATTATTAAATTTTCCTCTTTATTGTTTAAAATTTTATAAATTTCATCACCACCTTTAACTAATTTAACTTTAGAATCAGGCCAATGAGGTTGAACTCCAGTATAAGAAGTTATAAAATTAACTAAATCATCAACAGATCTTTTCCCATTAAAACTTGCAATTTTACTACCATCAAATCCATATAGTCTCATTGTAGGGAATCCAACAACATGTTCCTTTGATCTAACTCTTTTATTCTCTTTACCTTCAACTTGAACAATTTGTACCTGTGTATTATTATAAATTTGAGCTAATATTTCAATTTGTGGTCCTAATTTATTACAATGAGAACAACTTTTGGAATAGTAATTTATAAATGAAAATTTTGATTCAGTGTTGAAAATTATTGATTCATAGTTGGAATCTGTACCTATTATCACACCTTTGAACAGATCATAACCTAAACTAAGTTCAGAAAATAATATCAGAGGAAATACCAAGTGTATATATTTCATATTGAGTCTAATATAGATTTATATCAGATATCAGATATATCATATCTGATATATATCAAATACTAACACAAAATCAAATTTGTACAAATTTTTTGTCCATTTTATCGGAGATTGAAAAGATTAAAAAAAAAGACACATCAAAAAAGACCAAAAATAATTGAACTACCCGGGGATTGTTACGTAATAGTTTTTATATAAATCATAAAAATCAACACTTTTCAATCAACTGAACACTATATAATCTTTCATCTAAAAGGTAGAGAGATAAGATGTCAGCAGGAGGTTGGAATACAATTGAGTCCGATGCAGCGGTCTTCAACGAACTTACAACAAATTTAAACGTATCAAATATTCAATTTGAAGAATTATATTCATTTGATGAATCAACTTTAAGATCATTAGGTAAACTATATGGATTAATTTTTTTATTTAAATATTCTGAACAAGATCAAACTGATGAACCAATCACTGGTGAGTTCAACTCTTCAGATGAATCTATTTTTTTTGCAAGACAAACCATACAAAATGCTTGTGGTACTCAAGCAGTTCTTAACGTTTTATTAAATAAAGATGATGAAATTGATATAGGTGAAGATTTACAAAATTTTAAAAAATTTGTTGAAATTTTTGATCCAATTTTAAAAGGTGAAACTATATCAAATTCTGATATAATTAGAAACGTTCATAATTCATTTTCATCACCAAATTCATTTGTTGATGAAGAAAAATTTAATAACGTTTCAAATAAAGATGATGAATTATATCATTTTATTGGTTATACTTTTAAAAATAATAAAATTTGGGAATTAGATGGATTAAAATCAAATCCAATTGATCATGGTGTTATTAAATCAGAAGATGAATTTTATTCAAATTTACCAATTATTTTACAAAATAGAATTTCCAAATATTCTGAAACTGAATTAAGATTTTCTATATTAGCCATTTTAAAGGATAAAAGATCTTATTTAAGTGAAATTGGAGATTTAGATGGTTTAAAATTAGAAGAGGAGAAAAGACAACAATGGCAAAGGGAAAATGAATTAAGAAGATTAGATTTAATTGGATTAGTTCATGATGTCACAAAGGGAATATCAATTCAAAATAACGATAATAGTTGGAATGAACTTTTGAATAAAGCTGGTAAAATTGGTGTTAATAGATTAATTGCGAAAAAATTGCGTAATGGTTTATAGATATCAATTTTCATATTTAATATGAACATGAATTATCGTAAATGTTGATTGGTATTTCAATTTATATGAAATTGATGCCCCTCGCAACGAATTATCTTTGGGATTTTGTGTATCGAAAACAAACATGAAAAGGTATATAACACTACAGCCACAAAAAGATAAGCCAAACCATATGATATTGATAATTATAAAAATATATCTTTTGTAGATATTATTTATAATAAACTGAGTCGGGTCGGTTGCTTTTTACTGCCACAGCGGCATGCCACTAAAAAAATAGATGTAAATGAGATATTAGTTGGATGAAAAATCTACATTGTGGCATATAACAGATTAAAGAAATATATAAATAATGAATAAGTTAATCCGTACCAAGAGATTTATATCCAAGTATTTTGACTAAAAAAAAAACATTCATTTAATTTCAAGAATGAGTGTCTAACAGTAAGCTTTACAGATAACCATTAAACGATGAAGTATATAAGTTTTATATAAATTTATATCGATTTTCTATCCACATTAAAATCAGAAAGAAAATTATTATTTATCAATGATTCGTGATTTATTTCCTATTATGGACGTACCTTTTCTTCTTTGGATGAAATATGTTGATAAATGTCTATGATTCATAAATATGTATATAAATATTAGAAATTGTCTCTCCCATTCGAGTTTATTTCCATTCAATAAGATATAGAATTTATATAACTTTATCAAATATGGAATTCAGATGTGGTAATGGACATGGTAGTTTGAGTGGTAATACCACTGTAGATCTTTCAACGATTTATAATTGTGGTATTTTAGAAGGTATATATTATGGGAAAGAGTATACCAACTTGACTGGCCCAACCATCACTTGGACTAATATAGCACGTAAAACACAGTTTAATTACTATTTTTTATTTTTAATGGTGTTCATTGCAGCTCTCACAACAACAGTATAAAGTGTTATAAAAATTGATATAAAGCATGTATAAATTTTACCATTAGCTCTAAACAAGATAAAATCGAAAAGTTCAAAATACTTCAACTCCTCTAAAATTCTTTTATATTTGAAAAACTATACAATGATTTGTGTGTCTTTCCCTGATCTTAATGTATATTGGAAAATTCTATATATAAACCTTTTAACATCTCTTTTCATTCATTTTCTGATGTTATTCTTTCCTTTTTGTGATATCATCAATGATGAGCGGTTAAAATCAAATGATATCAATAAGAAAACTATTATGATTTGATCTACAGAGAATTACGGTTAATGGTGAAAAGTTTATTGATATTAGAAGATTAATACAAATCCATCTTGTTAAACTGTTTATAGATTTGGTCTTGTAAAACTTATCAATACTTCTATCATATCTTAGTTATATATATATATAGTGAAAAGTACCTCATTCCTTTAACTATAAACAAGTAGTAGAGTAGTACAATTCTAATATATAAGATGTTAAAATTCACAATAAAAGTTAACGTACATAGGTCAATTTGACAAACAGGTACCAGAATGATTGGCAAACAGGTTGGATAGAAGACAGAATCTCGTTAGATGATAATTTAATACACAAAAAAAATATAAAATTGAAAAAAAAGGATTTGTGATTTTTTGTTCTATTTATATGGGAAAATCCATGAAATTATATTTATTTTATATATCCAACTAATACACAAAATAAATTATAATTCTATATATTGCCTAATAGTTAACAATAGATTGAAACTCTATCACCATAGTTTACCAAATTACACTAATATAATATGTATGCTAATCATACTAGTTTCAAAAAGCTTACAACGAGATAATTTAAGACTCTCTTCAAACAATATGAGTATGCGAAGAATACGGTAAACATCTCGCATTGATATTTTAAGTCCTCATATATGGAGAATATGATAAGATGTATATATAAATATATGAATAACCACATTTGCAATAGAAGTACGAGAATTAAAAATAATCAAATAATCAATCTATAATACATTAACCGCAATATGAAAGTTTCAATACTACACATTTTAGTAAATTTGATTCTGAATTTTACTAAATTGACTAAAGCAGACAAACCGCTTATTTTTGAAGTTGGTCTTGAAGATTCAAGTGCAATAAAATGTGGACAAGTAAATGATACTCTTTCCATAGACTTTAATTTAGAAAATGCAACTTATGAGCAATCAATACTCGTTAAGATATGGAGAATATCCAATTTTACAAACTCTTTCAATGGTTTAAAAGTTTATAATCCATTTAATTGCAGTGATAATAATGTCAAACTAAGTTGTAACTTTACAAATGAATTTAAAAAGTATACAACCTTACCTAAGGATTTATTAATCTTCCCAATTAGTATTGATAAAATTGAATCAGAGAACCCATGGACATTTCAATACAGTGATTTTAAGATTGATAAAAATTTAAATTCCAAAACTATTCAGTTCAATACAATACCAGGTCATCATTGTGTTGATATATTACACAGAAAAATAGATGAAGATAATGTCACAGTTAATCAAACAGAATATGATAATATAAAGAAGAGGAAAAATTTAAACGATGATCATATTAAATTTTTAAATAAGGTTAAATTTTCATTTTGGCAATTCCCTGAAACGAAACTCGTATTGTTTAAATGTACTTCATTTATGATTCATTTCATCTGTTGTATTATTTTCTATTTCACCATTGAAAAATTTCGTGATTTACAAGTTATAGGTTTTCAATCATTTTATATTAATTTAACCTTGACTTTTGCCTACATTTCCTTTTGTTATTGTGTTAAAGATGTTATTACGCTATGGCGTTCAATGATAAATCAAGAAACTTTTTACTGGTCTTTCCCATTTTTTGTAATAGGTACTATGATAAATTTTGTCGGATTGATGTCTATTTGTTGGACAGTTCTTATAATAGATGCTTCTTTAACTGAAGATCACCAAGAACTTGACACTACCATATCAATGGTAATATGTGTGGTTTCTATTTTAATATTTCCCTTGATATACATCTATTATTGGTTAACAGAATTGGTTATAGCTATTGATCAAAGCCCAGTTGGTGAATATTTTCTTCCTGGTTATATTACAATTAAATTACACTCAACAAATTATTCTCAAGAAATTATCAGAATAATATCAGTGACAATTTTTTTTGCACTTCTTATTTGGCGTTTCATAACTATTAAAAGCTTTGTAAGAATTTTAGGAGTTATTTTCTGGTTTATTGGTAAAATGGTTATTTATATCTTACAATACAAAGAGACTAATCTTGAAATGATAAATGATGTGTTGATTAACCCTTATCCTAAGATGTTTGGAATATCTGAAAATCATGATATTTTAACAATATTGAATGCAATATGGGATGACTATTGTATGATTTTACTTTTGGTTTATACAATGTTAAGCATCATTCCAATATCCAAATGGCAATTACAAAATGTATCTAATTTGTTCAACAAAGATATTCAGGAAGATATAGATTGAACAATTTAGATTGTTGAATTTTATCTTTATTCTAATTACTAAAAGAAGTTATTGGTGTAAGAGATTTTTTTAAATGTTTTTGTGTCAAAAAAAAAAAAAAAATTCATATATTAAATTTAAATTTTTTCCTTCTTCTTCTTTTACTTATCGATTTTCAATAATGATATGCATTGGAGTGTGGTAGTAAATGAGATCGTGTTGGCGCATTATGGTATAGTATAGGAAACTTGTGCTGATTGTTTTGTTTATTAAAGGTATTCTTTTGGTGAGATTTGCAATACTTGTTAAAACATCATTTTTAGGTGTTTGCATCAGCTATGACTCCTAAACGAAACCATTTAATTTTTCACATATATAATGCAAAATGGTTATTTGTATCTATTGATTGAAAAGAAATTTGATCATAGACTATTTGAAATATATATCTACGTCATTTACTGTTTATGTAAATTAATCTCAATATCCTTGTCTTTTTAGTTTACTGTAATATAAGATTACTTATCCACAAATACCTATTAAAAAATTGTAGATATAATAATGAAGATATTTCATATAGAGCAATACTACAAAAAATGAGATAAGATATAGTTAAAATAAATTTGAATATTTCTAATAACTTTTGTGGTTATATCACTTAGACATAAATCACATCAAGTTATCATCATATATCTTCTTTTGTATATTGTAAATGCTTGCGAAAAAAAGACATATTTATACATATATACGTAAAAGGATTCAAAGTACCACTTAACAAATTATGGCCAATCGAGAGCTCCGAAGCTCCTAATATTTAAACGCTTAGAAATTGAAATCATTTTGACATCCCTTACTGAGGCAAATATTTACTCTTGAATGAGAAATCAAGTCCTATTACGAAGACTAACTGTGAAGACTTTCTAGTATTCCATGCTTAGAGTAAACGAATAAATTGAAATTTTGATGTTCAAGAACAAGAGGAAATGGAAATTTTCAACTATTTTTATACTTTTCTCCTCAATATATTTTGCTTTAACATTTGGTGACTGAATTTTTCCCCGCGCGTCTCTTGTTACAAAGGGGAAAACTTTAAGATCTACATAAGATCATATTAGGAAATAAAGAGCCTATTATATTTATTATTTCAGCTAATAGATTTTTCAATTCAAGACTTACAAGAAATGTTGGTGCAAAAACACATATCAAAATTATGCCAAATCACAGAAGTGCAAACAGAGATTGTAGAAGTCCTAACAACAAAAGATGTATTTATAACTTTCACCAAAGCGAGTTAAGATAAGTCTTACAAAAATTAGGAAGCTGAACTCCCTTCTCGTTTTCGCCTTAAACATAATTTAAAGTGTATACTCAAACATTTTACTCTGTGTAGTGCTACTTGTACTTGTCTTAATTATCGTCATAAAATTTTATATATATATATATATATATGAACATCAAAAGGTCTTGCAATCAACCTTTATAAAGCCCATAATTTCAATAATCATGACTTTTATCAAGTAGGCTAAATAGGAAATATTACTCTATACAAGAGTTTAATATTAATCATGTTTATACTAGCTTCTTAAATCATAAAAACGAAGAAATCTGTACACAAATCTAAAAATAAGTTATTACCACCATTTTGAAGAGCAAATTATTATGCATCAAACAATGATACAATACTTTTAAGCTTTGATGCCCAAAGATATTGAACAGTTGTGCAAATGATAAAAAAGCCCATTTTTTTTTTCTTATTGAATAATTTTTCAATCTATTAAAAAGCCACAAAAAACGGACAAGTTTCTATCTTAATGTATATTTAGTGACACATAAAACTTGTTCGCGCAAAGACCTAGCTTTAAATTAAAATTTTTTGTGGAGTTTTCTGTAGAATTAAATATTTTTATATAAATTCTGAATTTTCTTCATTATTTTTATATATATATATTTTATATATTTTGTTTGAACAGTATTCACTAATTGAGGTTCTACCAGTGATGCTTGGATCTTTCTTTAAATATGTTGATTATTCTACGCTTCACCATTTAAAAACCAAATTTTATTTCTGGTCAATAATATTTATCTACTAAATGTGAAGACACTTTTATTGATATATAAAAATTGACTTGTATATGGAGAATAAGTATATGGAGTAATATCAATAAATATACAGAATATGGTATACATTAATGATCAATTCATTGAACATTTAAATAAAAATGAGATGATGAATTTACAATTTATGATTACCATTAAATTTTTATTCAACTTTTCCTTCTTTTGATGAATCAAATACTTGTAGATACTATTTAGGGAAGTAAATATGCAATTTACTTTTAATTATTACCACCAACTACAACAATTTCAAATAGAGAATTACTTTTCAATACATAATCAATAAAATAAAATATCTTATATGGTTTGATCACTACTCACTTATTACAACATTGAATATATTTTAACCGCCAAGTACAAAATTTTCACGAAAGAAAAACATTTCTAATTTGAATATAAATATAGCTTAAATTCCACAGAAAAATTTTCCAATTTTCTCCTCGTTTTACACTTCTTGTTACTTAAGATCCCCACAAATATGGTTCGATTATTCCGATTTAATTTAGATACGAAACAATCTTAACTAATGTGTTAAGCAGATTTATATATGGAATTTCTACTAAGTAGTGATTATTTTTCTACCTAGATATAATAAAATTCCAAATAATATAAATGGTATAAGACAATATTGATATTACTGATGTGTTTGGAAGAGATGAATTTGAAACCGATCCTCAATATCATGAATGTCATCTTTTTGAAATTTATTGTAGATTTTAATTAACTGAGCGCTCTTGTTGAACATATTTGTCTCCATGAAACTAAGATTGATGGAGTTTATTGTTCTAAAATTGAGTAAATGTTTGATACAAATTAGTTGATTTGTTTGATTACAATTGTACAAAAACACTTTACGTTATCTAGATGAAGTCAAATGAAAAATATGATTGATGAAAGTACAACTAAATACTGAACTATAAATTATAAATTAAACAATTTAACTAATTATTGTAAGCAGATACTGTTAATCGATAAAAACGATATATCATGTAAAGTGTATATGAAGTACAGAAGACTGATAAAAATTTTATATTGATATCATTTCTTCTTCTTTATATTGGAAATAATTTGGGAGGCAAAATTGTACAAACGAATATAAATAAATATGATAAAATTAAAACCTTTTTCGTTCTAAATTTACTGTAACACCACAGTAAGCTATTATATGACATTACTACGGAATGAACAAATTGAGTAGATGAAACTTTATAATTAAACTTGTTATTACAATCTCTATCGATAGTACTAAATGTCATTGTTAAACAACCAATATAATACTATCGTTTGATCATAAGGTATGCTGATGCACAAATCATGAATAATCAAATTTGTAGATCAACAATTTAAGGCTATGCAAAAGCCTGGTCTAAAGGTACAAAGTTTAAAAGTCTATGAAGGTTTAAAACCCTACAGGACAAATGCGTGCTATCATTCGATTCATGTACTTTCGTAAGCTATTCAATTTTTTAGTCTCGTGAAAAAATAAGATTAACCAAATCGAGCAAGATTTGGACGGATATCTTCATTGATTGGTGACAAAACCTAACGTGAACCTTGACGCTTCATCGATTATAAGTACTATAGATATAATCTGATTTTTTCATGAGATTCATGTTTTAAATCATTAAGTGTACTATCTAAAAGTGTACCACTTAAAATACTGAAAATGGATGTGATGTATTGTTATGTGCTATAACGCAAGAAAAACTACCGAATTGGGTAATTAATTCGCGAGACCAAATGCATGGTCTGCAGTGTGAGCACGTATTTCTCTACTATATACTTAGTAGTTTGTGTTAACAATTCGTGCTTAGATAGGTTGAACTGGAGCCATGTATATGTGAGCTCGTAGCTGTAATAACAGGCTTGTGAACATTATACTAATGCCTGAAATATCCTATTTCCAGGTTTTCTTATTAATCTTTACTATTGAAAAAAGCCTAATATGACTGCGTTTTCTGAAAAAAAAATTGTATTGATTGGCTGTTGATTGAGTATAAAGATGCTATAGACGACCAACCGCAGACGAAAACGCCTTTCAAATCTCTAAATATCTTACCTGGCCATCTGTAGTTATAGTTCTTTTTAATTTTATCTATAGCTGATATTTTGATAAATGATCCTAAGAAACCAGAAGAAACCCAAATTAGCGAGGTTAGACCATCAACATTAAATGTAATGGACTTCATACATATTCAGCTTTTGTCAAGTCGCTTCAGCGT
>JAJMFM010000118.1:0-15175 GCA_030574875.1 Taiozyma peoriensis
AAAAAAAAAAAAAAAAAAAAAAAAAAAAAAAAAAAAAAAAAAAAAAAAAAAAAAAAAAGGAAAAAGAGAAAAGTCGATGAAATGGCAAAAAAAAGGACACAAAATGTCTGAAAGAAGAAATATTGAAATAAGTTCCGGGACCGGAACTCCTAGGTCAGCTTAAGCTCGAGATGAGACTCAATATTTCAAACAATATGAGACTGATATATGCCATTGCTGGTCTAGACTTTTAAATTGATTCTATAATCAACGGAGACTTGAAATCAAATAGTACTGTCAATCAAGAATCTTTGAGCTATGGAGTTGCACATTTGGGGTTCAAACAAAACGATTCCCATCATCAATGTTGAATCTATTGCCATTAAATGGTACTTAGCCTTAACTTCAGTGAATGATATTACCATTGTAACCTCTTCAAACACCGATATATCAAAAACTGGTAAGCTACCTGTCTTGAAAACAAATGAATCTACATACGAAGGATTTTTAGACATTGTACGGTACTTGAGCTCTCAAGGGTATACTCTAAGTAACGACTTAACAACAGAACAATCGTTATTAAATGAAGGACTTTTGATTTACCTACTGGAGAATTTCTCAAAGATTGTGGATTATACATTATATCTCAACAAGACAAACTATGAGAACTATTCAAGATCTATATTCAAACACTATCTACCGTTCCCAATGCAATACAACACACCATTACATTATAGATCATTAGCCAAACAGAACTGTGCTAAAGTTGGTTTAACAGTTGAAGATAAAACTGAAATTGAAGAGGAAATGCTAAAACATGTACCAACTGTATCAAAAGTTCAACAATTAAAACATGAGTCAATGATTGAAGAAAAATTGATAATGAAAAATTCAATTAGTAATATGAAATGTTTGAACTTATTGAAAACGTACCTTGAAGTTGTCTTGAAATTGAAGTTAGAACAAGAAAGTGATAAATTTTTTTTTAATGGTAACCCTACATCATCTGATCTATTATTTTTAGCATATATCTATGTGCTAACATCTCCTCAATTACCAGACCAGTATATTAAAACCTTTTTAGACCAATATCAACCTGGTTTATTGAAAACTTATCAACTTATATGGAAAAGATTGGATTCTGATTCTTCATCGCTTCAATTTAGAGAACCTTTTTTCAGTGAGTCACCTAATCTGTTCAATACCATCAAAAGTTATATCGTTTAGTTTAATTCTTCTTAGGCTTATAAACACCATCATGTATAAAGTAATAAACAATTGTACTATCTTCGTTAACAATACCTATAATGATTCTTTGAGGTCTTTTACTTCTTAATGATTCTAACTCATCAAATACAGACTTGAGACGTTTAGGAGTGAGTTCATCTTTCAAGTAAACCGGTAGTACTATCTCCTTTTTTTTATCTCCATTCAAATTTTTTTCTGTATCTTTTACTTCGTCATTTAGTAATGGCTCTTTGGGTATACCTTCAAGTAAAGTACTATTAAGAAGACTAAATTCCTCCACTTCAGTCCATAAGTTATAAAACAAAAGGTTCTCTTTAACCTGTTTGACTAATACTTCAGCACTCATCGAATATTTCGTAGAAAGAATTGGTCTACAGACAACTAATTATTGTTTAAATTGACTTACGATTGTACCCTAGGTTTTGTCTGTCTTTTCCCAGCCTAGTCTTTTTTGGCATTTTTTTTTTTTTCTTGAAGGGAAAAATGGCCTACAATAATTCTGGCTTTCGAAAAATTACCATGACAACTTCACTAAACTGACCCGCTCACTTTAAAATGACTTCCTTCGGTTAAGTCCTCATTGAAGTGAGAAAGTTACTACAATATGCACCATCTACAACTTAACTGAGTGACGAGAGTCAAAAATTTCTATTCCTTAGCTAAAGCGATATATTAGTTTCCAGAAGCTTTCAACTTTTTAGCTAAAGCATATTTTAAAGATTTGGTAATACCAGCTGTAAATATACCTTTCAAAGTTTGTTGGGTGGAACTTTTGAAAATTGTATCTTGTAATTTCTTATTGGCATTTTCTTTAGTGAAACCTGGTGGGAATAAGAATTTCTTTTCATGAATAACTTCAGAAAGGATTGGGCTGTAGTAATGTTGAAAATAATCAAAATTTTTCTCAACAATGTTATTAATCTTATTTGGATTTTCTGCACCTAAAGTATATCTTATATCACCTTTATAACTTAATTCTGTAATATTTTTATAAAATTGAAATTCATCAAATTTATCAGATTCTGGTAAATTTAAATAAGCTAGAGTAGCAGCTGATCTTAAATTTTGCTGATTCCAATATCTAATCATAGTATCATCTCTCAATACTTTAACTGGCTTTTGTAATCTACCAGCCAAGTAGAAAGAGTTCCATTTGGCAAGATCTTTCACTAGTTTATCAACGGAAACAACACCATATTTAATCAACTTCCCATCTATTTCAACATATGGATTGAAATAAACTCCAGGGCCAACTTCTTGAAATTTTGAAATAGCCCCAGAGCCAAAGTATTTTAAAGAAGAATAGTGATCTCTATTATATTTCATGTTAATCGAATGCCAATGTTCTGGGTATGTTACGGCAAATATAAGATCAATTTGAGTGTCTGGATTTGAATAACCTTGAGAAAAAACACCAGATCCATATGCAAAAGCATACCTTATTGGGGCATCAAATTTCCAAAGTATTGAAGATAGCTCATTTGAATTGATTTGATCAATGTTCAAATGTTGATTTTTGGCATAGTTTGGCGGTAAATTTGTAAATTTCTTAGGATCTTTGTAACTCTTGGATAATATTTCGGCCTTTCTAATACTTTCTTCTAACAGTTTAAGGTCATTACTATCATCTTTGCTGAGTACAGGTTCAGCCATTTTCTTCTGTTGTGAGTTGATACTAGCATTTCCACCTAGCAATATAGCGCTTTCTAGTAATTCTTTGGAAGACGGCTCAGTAGAAGTTGATAAGAAACGCTTTGCTGTCAAAAGCGTTTGAGTTCTTATTATTCTTTGCATGGTTGTGTGTGCGTATATATTGAAGTTACTAGTATTTTGTATGAAGATAAACCGTTAATTTGTTCTAAATTGGATATCCTGATTGATGACGTTGGTGTGGAAGTGTGATTTAGGATTTAGAAAGGAGCAGATGCTTTTGTATTTATAATGTTGATGCTTTGTATGCATGTAAAAAATCTCGAAACGCTAGATGATTTTTTTTTTTGAATGACAAAGAAGAAAAAAAAGGCATGATTACGAGCACTTTTCCTGCTTTTTTTAACTTTCGGTTTTTTCGGGTTTCCACGACCGGCCAGCCCAGCCTAAGACAAGCCTTTTTTATTTTGGAGGGGCCGGGCCCACCCCGCTGCTTCTCTACTCCTCCAAGATAAGCCTAGAACCTAAAGGCTTCCAGTATCCGGCCAAGCGAGGTTTTTTTACTTCTATATTATTGTGGGGGGAGGCCAAGCAAGACTCAAGACCCACCACAACTTACGATGTTATAATCTCAAGGATCTCTAGGATCTGAAACCCTTCAAAAACAAAAAAAAGTTTGGAACTTGGTATATTACTCCAGTCTTGGAAAATAGATAAGGCAAGCTTTTCTCCTGCCAAAGTAGATTGTAAGTGACACAACTTGATTTTATGATGATTGTCGTTCAATACTACATCAACAATGAGACTTGTATGCTGTGTTCAATCTCCCACTATCATGTCTTTCAAACCTTCCTCCTGTGACGCTCTCATCTTTTTTTCTCTGTGGCGTAAGTCTTCTGTAAAAGCTATAGGTATACTTTATGTAATAATAGAAAGAAAAGACAAACGAATTTTAATTTCTGGATTCAAGAACCATTTAAGGGCATTGCCACCGAGAAAATTCTGGCCCAGTAAAGCAAAAAATAAACAGACGCAGTTAACGCATGGAACCGAGGATTCTTAGTCCAACGAGAAATGCAAACTTGATGGATGACCTTAAAACAAAAGAAAAGAGAATTTTTTTTTTGAAAATATCTCCTTCACCTGATTAGTCATGTGAATTGGTCTTTAAGATTGTGAAAATGCCTGAATGTGGGAACTTGCCATAAATGGGATAATCTGAGTTCTAATGCTGGCCCTTCCTTAAATAAAGATTGTGGATTTCCACATATTCTGATCAGAAATTTTTAGGCTTAAAAGATGAGATACACAATGGAAATTTATGCTTCCACTTAAATAGCCATTAGCTACGATAACAGATTATAAAGTTACCCCCATTCGCACAGGGTTTATTCAATTGGACGATTACAGTTTTGAGCAATTGCTGCTGCTGCTTTTGAGATATCAACTTATAAGAATATTGTCTCAATAATCTATGCGTCCTCCCATCACCAGAATTAGATCTCTATGGCTTTTCCTTGCACTTACACAATCAACCTTACAAGATGATTCACATATACCCACGGACAATGCTGAAGTGATTACAAGTGTATTAACATCAGCTCCAAATACAACAGAAAACTTGCACGGTCCATTCTCAAGCTTTTCTGATAGCATACATGATTCCAATTTGCCAACTCTTGATCAAAGTTCTCAAGCAAGTACAATAACGAGCTTGATACCCACAGAGAGCGTAAGTACAACGGTGTCAGCTACTTCAACAATTTCAGTGACAATCCCTTCATCATCGTCTATAAAATCTACACCAACTGTACAATCATCACTTACCGAATCGTCACCATCTCTACTCTTAGTAGAATCGTCATCCTTAGAGCTGTCATCCATCGAGTCGTCCTCCATCGATTCGTCACCTATACAATTATCATCGATAAAACCGGCATATATTCAGTCATTATCTATTGCGTCATCTTCCAATGAATCTCCATCTGTTCAGTCAACCTCCATCGAATCACTCACTATACGGCCTTCGTATGTTGACTCAACTTTAATTGAATCGCTGTCTATACATTCATCATCTATACAACTCTCATCTTTACCGTCATCATATATAAACTACTCATCTCTATCATCATCTATCGGATCTACACAATTATCAATTACTCCATCAACGACACAATCATCATTGGAACGATCAGAAACGATACCGCTCTCAGAGTCTAATTCTCATTCATTTGGTACCCTTGAAATACTATCTACACCCTCTACATATATGAGCTCACATACGGCAGCAACTTCGTTTTCAAAGACAACTGCAGCATCCTCAGAATCTGTTGATATATCTAGCTGGCCATCGGATAAAACTCCGGAGACAACTTTCTCAATTCCAAGCCAATCAGCAACTCTTAATGATTCAGTCAGACACTTCAACGAATCTCTTATAGAAGAAGAAAAAGAGACCAGTTCAGCAAATGATGGCCAATTTTTATCATTTGAGGAATGGAAAAAGATTAAGAACGTTGAATCTCACAAGGAGCAAGAGGCTCAAACTTGGAGACATTTCAATAAACTAGAAAATGAGGCAAATGGTAATAGAGGTGCAATAGGTGAAGAAATGGAGCTTGATCTTTCAAATTTTTTTAATGATGATTCAAAGGAACATGAAGAGGAAGAGGAAGAGCCAGAAGGTAAAGTTTACAAAGATAAATTTAACTACGCTTCTTTTGACTGCGCAGCAACCATAGTGAAAACCAACTCTGAAGCTAAAGGGGCTACATCAATTCTTTTCGAAAACAAGGATTCATACCTGTTAAATCCCTGCTCTGCACCAAACAAATTTGTAACCATTGAACTTTGTCAAGACATTTTAGTTGACTCCGTTGTTATGGGAAATTTTGAATTCTTTTCGTCAACATTCAAGAAAGTTTCAATATCAGTAAGTGATATATATCCAGTTCCTAGAAATGGGTGGAAAAATTTAGGTGTATTCACTGCAAATGATATAAGAGATTTTCAAACTTTTGAAATTGAAAATCCATTTATCTGGGCAAAATTTTTAAGAGTGGAAATTTTAGAACATTATGGTAAAGAGTATTACTGTCCTTTATCGGTTGTTAGAGTTCATGGTAGAACCATGATGCAAGAATACAAACAGGAAGATACTCTAAGAAAATCGAAAGAGTCCGAATTAGTTCAACAACAGCAACAGCAGCAGCAACATCAAGCATTAGACAAGAACGATAAAGTCATTAATGAAACGATAGCAGAAAAGATAGATAATTTTCCACAACCTGATCCGATTAACTGTAAAGAAGAAGCTTGTACTGATGAACAGGTAAGGGAGCAAAATCATCAACAACTTATCAATGGAACCGTACTAGGAAACGTTAACCTAACGAATATCTCACTTTTGAATGATTTCAGTGAATGTGCAGTTATCTTACCAGCACTTAAATTTGAAAAGTTAATTGAAGATTTGAACAAGAAGTCTAAATGTGAACCACAAATACGATCGGAAAACTCAACTTCAAGCTATACGTTACCGAATACATCACCTTCGATGAAATCTCAAACAGGTACACAAGAGTCTATCTATAAAAACATCATGAAGAGGCTATCATTGCTGGAAGTCAATGCAACTTTGTCAGTGCTTTACATTGAAGAGCAAAGTAAGTTGCTTTCATCCGCATTCACTTTGATGGACAAGAGACACAGTAATAAGTTGGCATCAATGATTACGATTTTCAATTCGACAATCCATGAACAAATTGAAACTTTATCTTCACTATATTCAATTTTCCATTTACAAACTGAAGAATTGCTGAAAACGCAAAAACGGTCACATGAATCTTTATTGGAAGATTCCTATCTCAAAATTGATCTATTAACAAGAGACTTGAAGTTTCAAAAAATCATAAGTTTCATAAACTCTTTGATTCTTCTTGGAATATTGATATACGTCATCCTAACAAGAGATACTTATATTGACACGGAATATGTGGAAAATGAAAAATTTTGGTACGATCAACAAAGACAAAGAATAACATCAACAAGTTCAAGATTGAAACATAACTTTGACAATTTTAAGAACTACTATTACAACAGTGAAGGTGGGTCTGTTAAATCTTTGGATAATTCTGACGTTGAGGAGAATGATGGTAATACAACGCCATCGAGTAATGAAACTTCAGTTTCATCAAACAATATTAATTCACAAACATCGAATGAAGGTACCACTAATCAAGGGATCAAGCCTAGAACTGAGCCAAAGCAAAACCCTCTGACGCCAGATCACAGTGATAATGAGAGCTAGGCTACAAAAGTAGTCGCGTATGACTGTTAATGACAAATTTAATATCTCATCTGCATAACAATCTGTAAAAACTACAATTCGTAGGAGTAAAAAAATTTTGGCAAATCATGCATGCAAACAAATTTCATTATACAAAATGGATATTCTAGGAACATAACAGTAAACAAAGTGAGAACAATTTTCTAGGCAGCTTCTTTTTGCCAATAGCAGAAACATCCAAAAGATCCTCCAACAGAGGGAAGAATGTGGGTGAAAAAGAATAAGATATATATAAAAAGGGACGTGATCCACAAGATCAAGATAGAAGGAAATAAGAACAAACAGGGGTATTAACAGAATGTGAACATTATAATGCAGATGCAAATGTGAAGGCGCATCAAGAAGGGTGGGCAGAGGGGTCATGGGCAATTATGATATTTGAGGAAAAAAACAAAGCTCAAACCACCATATTCAGTTTATTCTGGGATCTTTGAGCTAAGGGAGATGACCCTGGACAAATAGAATCACTAGTGTTCAAATCTATTTTATCGTCGTCTTCATCGTACTGTTGATGAGAGTTTTGACAATCAATGTGAATGTTATTGTTGTTCTGGCTGTTGATTGGATAAGTATTATTAGAAGAACTTCTCTGTCTTTTGTTTATAAAAGTACCATATTCTGGATCATGAATTCCGTTAGGCTTTTTAAACAGAGCACTATCAGTTTGACTTGGATTACTGTAAAAGATGTTTTTAGCATGTTGTTGCTGTTGTTGTTGACGGTGCAGTTGTTGTTGAATGGAAAAATTTGGATCCACAGGAGATGATGTTGATGTTGGAGTCAGGTTGAAAGATGTGGTTGAATAATTCGTATTAGAATTGAAATCATGAGTTGAAAAAATTGATGATATTGCTGAAGATGCTGATGGTGGGGTGTTGATTGAATTGGTATTACTATAATTATTGGAAAAGAATGTTTGTGGTTGAGGTAATTCAAAGGAGTTATTTGATTGTGTTGTAATTTCAGGTTGTAATGAATGGAATGCTAAACCCATGATATAACTACCAGCATAACTTAAATCAGAAGACATTTGAAATTCTTTAATATCATTTAAAGCTTTAGTTTCTGGGAAGATTTGAATCAAGTTGTTATATCTGTTGGTGAATTCTTTAACCATTGAAATACAATCAAATTTACCATCTGTTTTTTGCCTTTTTTCATTTGATGAAGTTGATTCTTTATATTTATTCTGTAAAGCATGAGAACAATTATCAAAAGAATTTAACAAGATTATACCGATTTGAATGATTTGTTCAATAGTTTGATCAGAAAATCCAGATAAAAATGGTTGTGTAACATTTGGGATACTATTTTCAAAATTTTCATCAAAAGTTTCATCATCATCAATTTCTCTATTTTGTTGATAAAACATATTTACAGAATATTCAAAAGAATCAACTGCAGAATCTGATCCTAGAATTCGACTTGCTAATAAATGACAAGCAATTGAAATAGTTGATGTAGTGTATTGAATGAAATTTCTTTCATAAAGTGATAATTCACAAAAAAATCTTGATAAAGTTTCAATTTTTGATGATAAATCAATCTTGTTATAATGTTTATTGCCAATTTTTCTTGGTGTTTCATCGATAAACATTTGAGAGTTTTTCAAAGATATTTGTAAACAATCTTCTAAAGAAGTATGCATTAGTGACCATTCTAAAGTTGCTAAGATATGTTTTTCCATTTGAACAAACATTTCAGCATCATAGGCATTACGACACATTATAGTTAATTCTTTTAAAGTTGGTACTCTTGATTTTTTATCCTCATACTTAGCAGCCAACCATAAAGCTGTACAACCAACCAGTTGGTAATGTCTTTTAAATACAACTCTTTTGGAACAATACTTGTCAATGATGTTGACGGCTAAGAATAAAGTTTGAGGATGAAGTCTAAAAGATTGATGAATTTCAACTAAAAAATCCAATAGATAAGGTCTCATATACCATTGAATTTCAGGTTGAGAGTCAATCATTGAACAATTGATAATTGAATTGCTTTCAACAAGGGACAGATAGTTGTAAATATCTTGTTCATAATCTTTAGTACAAACTTTATTAGACTCAATCTCTAGTAGTTCTAAAGTTGGATGATATGGACGTGGTTTTAAATTTTTTGGAGGCCCAAGTTTGGTATAATTTGGTGACCATTGATTGGAAGAAGATTTACTAGAACTCATAATCTATAACTATATTTTTAAAGATTGGCGGGATAAGACCTGAATATGAATTTAACTAACGTGTCAAGATATCAAAAGGATGAGGTCTGCAAAAAAAGGAATGTAGTGTGAATCAGAGCTTGTGATTGAACCAATATATAATGCAATTGGGGGAAATGAGAATGATAATACAATGGAAATGATACGATTTAATATCCTGAATAATGAAAGAAATAGTGATGAAAAGATCTAATCAAATAAATGGTGGTGGGTGGAAAATTGAATTAATTGATGTTAAGAAATAGGTTGAGATATGAAAAGAAGAAGTTCAACACACACACACACACACAAAAGAGTACGCTCAATGGAATATTAAGTGCAACTTATCCAAAACAAAATATTCAATACAAATAAGATATAGTCCTTGGATAACACAAGTATTAAAGAGTTGGGACAGATTGTGTGGATATGATTTGATATAAAAAGGTTTTCCAAATAAATTCACAATTTTTTTTTTCTCTTCTTTAATCAGTCGCCCTAATTTAATTTGTGTGTGTAAAGTATTTCCCTCTTTGTATTCTTTGCCCAGTTTCCTAGATTGTATAATTGTATGTGCGTATTAAATGTACGTATGTATGTATGTGTTATGAGAAACAACCTTGGGGCAAAAAATTTGGAGAATTTGACTGTTCCTTTGAAGAAAGGTAAAGGGCATGGAAAATTTTTAGGTGCTTCTTTTCCACAATATGCAAATGGTTTGTGTTTTTTTTTTTTTTTTGTGACAATTTCAAGATCGCGTTTTGAACTCAGTTGTTGATCTTCGTTTTTAGAGAGATCTTGTGAAAATACGTGTTTTTACAATACTTTGTTGAACTAGAATAGGTGAGTGTCGTAGAAATGATGCTTTTCTTTAAGTGGTAGGGGAACATATTTTACCTATTGGAAGATTTGCCTACAAACTGATCCGATGTGCAGCAAAGTAACCCTTTTAAGACATCGTTCGTTAGAATATAAAACTCCCTTTTATTGTTTAAAAGGCACAAAAACGCCTTAAAATATTCTTTTGTAGTTATATTTTTTTTCGTGTAGCGCAGCGCAGCACGCGTCTTGTAAGGGTTTTTTTTTTTTGAATAAAGATTTCGCGAAGAGATACATTGATCATCAAAATTTCCCTAAAAGGGTGGTTCCACTAATTTTTTGACAGGAGCGGTCGCTGGTCCTCTCCTTGTTCTTTTAATGTCGGGAGATCCCAGGATTTTCTGCCTAAAATGGTTTAAGAAGAAAAAAAAAAAAAAAAAAAAAAAAACATTTAAAGTTCGCGACTTTTCGGGCCCAAATCCTAAAAGGGATAAATCGCGTGTCGCGTGTGTAATGTTGATAGAGTTATTTATGAAGGTTGTGAGTTTTCATGCATGGATATTTGACGCGGATTCTCTAAATTTGAATTGAATTCAGAAGGAGCTTCTTTCCTAAATCAGCTCCATAGCGACGTTCAAAGGGTTGATCAATCGTGTTTCAGGTACGTCTTATTACAGGATGCATTTTTTAAATTCTGCTCAACTATAAGGGTGGTAAGAGAGAGAGTTTAATTCTCCATATAATAATAGCACCAAACCTTTTGGCAAATTTTTCTGACTACAATAATACACCAATTTTTAATTTACAGTTTACATCTTTAAATTGCTAATGTTGACCAAATCTGATGTAAAATTGTAATATAATATATACATATAAATTGTTATACTTATCAATGATTTGCTGTGTCATTCAACTATTTATCGCCTTAACAATAAACCAACACTAATAAATCGAAAATCCATACACAAAAAATTAAGATCACCATACTTTTTTTTTTCATCTCGAAAACCCCATTCAACACTTGAATTGGGCAATTGTTTGCTCCACATTTTCTTGTTGATCGTTATCATACAATTGAAATGATGTGCCCTCTCATACCTGCTAATGACTTTTTTTTCGAATTTTTACTTTTTCCTTTCTGGCATAATTTTACCCTTGCTGTTGTCTTGTGGCCTAACTTACGCGCGCGCGCGCGCGCTCTCTCTCTAATTTCTCAACCTAGTGAAGTACTGTTAACGACTACATACAATAACATCAAATACGATACAAATATTCACAAGCTCTTGTTTTTGTAGTGAGACACGATATTATTCACTGGATATGGTACTATTAATCTCATCAATATGTGTCGTTGCTGTAATAGCTCATGGTAAGGTATATTCATCACGCTGAAACGGGAAAAAAGCGCTTGTACTGAATATTCTACGTGTATAATTAACCATTTCTAGACTTTGATTTACTGCATTCCTAACTATGTACCTTCTGTTAAAATTTCTTATGTAAAGGAAGAAATACATACTACTACAGTGCTGTTGATGTTCTAACGAACGTCGAAATTTGGTAATAAACCAAAGGGGCATATGTGGTTTTATCCATTAGCGTGTGGATTGAAATAACCGTTATTTTATTATCCAAGAATGCTACTTGACACGTCAAAAAAAAAAAGATCTACATCAATCGCGCTAAGCTCATTGAAATTGGAATGAAACGCAAAAAGATTCTAGGATTTTTGATTCAAGACGACTCAATGTTTTGGCACCACCGTTACATATCATCACTTATCTTTACACTTTCCCAACTTTGCTCAAATTAAGTAATGATCTAAACAAAGAGGTAGCTAATTTACTGAGTGAGATGTTCAGAGTATCTGAATGGTTTTTGGCTACTGTCTTTGTTCTGACAAAGTTAGTCTAATAGGTGATTAATAATTATACATCGTATACACTATACGCCTATTTTATGGTTTATCAATCAAAATCTGTAATCTTCACCCCTGAAGCATCACACATTTGTCTAAAATAACTGTTCTTTTGATTGTATAACATCAATGGTTTATCAAACTCTTTCAATTCGCCTTTATGCAAAACTAATATTTTGTCATACTTCAGAATGGTCTTTAACCTATGAGCAATACATAATGTAGTACAATGCTTAAACTCATCCCTTATGGTTTGTTGCACTAATGAATCAGTTTTGTAATCAATACTTGATGTAGCCTCATCCATGACAAGAATTTTTGAATTTCTAACCAAGGCCCTAGCCAAGGCAATCAATTGTCGTTCACCTAATGAAAAATTAGCGCCATCATCTTGAACAACACTCTCCAAATGAAACTTATGAAATCCACTTTGCTCAACTTGAACTTCCAATGACTCTCTCAAGTCTTTTGGAATCAAATGACTTCGAACTAAAGCATCCCATAATTGATCATCATTGCATTGATCAAATGGGTCAAGATTTTTTCTTATTGTACCCTTGAATAGAATTGGATCTTGTGGGATGATTGATAGTTTGGATCTCAAATCATAAAGTCCTAATCGACTCGTATCAATACCATCTATTTCTATGGATCCCTGAGATAATTCACAAATTCTATATAGTGCAATCATCAATGAACTTTTACCAGCACCTGTTCTTCCACATATCCCAATTTTCTCACCTGGTCCAATAGCTAGGTCTAGATTCTTCAAAATCAAAGGTAATCCGTCACGATATCTCAACGAAGTATTCTTGAATTCAATTGCACCATGAGATGGCCATTCTGGGTCAATTGTGTTGTTTGCATATCTATAAGGTGCCTCTTGTTCCAACTCTGTAGCGTAGTGCATTACTCTCTCAACAGAGTTCATTTCATTCTCAACTTCAGCAAAAGATACAAGACTTTGGGCTAACATACCAGTAAATTGAATGAAACTAGTCACAACCACACCAGTGGATGCAGCACTAATCTTGAACTGCCTTGATAATGCCAAAAGAGCAACCAAAAGAAATAACAAACAAGAAATTATGTCAATAACAATGTTGATCCACCTTCTACTAACAACCACAACCAAATATGCTTCGTTAAGTATATCGGATAACTTGTCGTTCTTTTGAAGAAACATATCAACCTTGTCGTATGCTCTTATCGTACTCAAACCATTTAGTGATTCGTTAAAGTTGTTGTACACATGTGATCTCATTAAAGCTTCTAATCTCTTCACCTCTCTAGCTGAGGATTGGTAGAAACTAAGACCTATTATGAGGATGAGCAATATAGGAGGAATAGCAATTAAGAACCATGGAAGAAAAACAAAACACATGATTAAAATACCGACACATACTAGAGATAGATGTATGACAATTTTAAGTTGTTCAGAAATCTCGTTATCCATACTGTTGGTGTCTTTAGTAAACCTATTCAAGATTCTTCCAGTTGGTGTTATATCAAGAAATTTCATCGGTGAATGCATCAGCCTATTGATGGCTTTAGCATGCAAGGTTCTTGAGGCTTCTGTAACTTGATACCCTAGTATAGCAGCCTCAGAGAAAAGAGTAAGCATCATTAAAACAACAATTCCGCCATAAATTCCAATGTAAAAAGCATCTGATCTTTCCGGGAACTTCTTTGATACCCACCATGATAGCCAAACACTCGAAAAAACAATCAACGTAACAGCGCAAAGTGCCATCAATAGAAACAGTGGGTGGGATATTGGCCCAAGAAAACCTTCACCAGCTCTAGCGTACTTCTTATACAAAGAAAATGGAATGCTATTAATCGCCTTATCTTCCGACTCTGTGATCAGACCTGAATTGGAGCTCTGGACTAAATCATGAGAACCACGCACTTTTTTCCTCTTCTCAGAGTCTGATTCATCTTCTATTTGTTCAACTTTGGCAGCCTGTACCAAGCTTCGAAACTTTGAGTTTCTACTTAAAAGTTCATCAAACCTACCTGTATCAATTGTACCATCACCGTTCAAAAAGACAACTTGGTCAGCTTTTGTTACCAAGTTTAATTGATGAGTAGCTAAGACTCTAGTCTTTGAATTTAAAAGGCCCAAAAAACAATTATCTATTATATGGCTACCAACATTGATATCAACAGCGCTTAATACATCTTCAAAAAGATATATGTCCTTATTGGCGTAAATTGCTCTCGCCAGACTTATTCTTGCCTTTTGACCACCAGACAAAGTGACACCTCTTTCTCCAACTTCAGTCAAATCACCAGCTGGCAACTCTTTCAAATCAGCTGATAGTGAGCATGCACTTAAAACCTCCCTATAGAACTCGGAATTATACGGTAGACCAAACAATATGTTGTTTCTAATTGTTTCATTTTGAACCCATGCATCTCCAGAAAATAGTAACGATCCATTAATTGCCATAGCACCTTTGAGTTGTGTCATATTACCAGAAAGTGCTGACAGCATTGAACTTTTACCTGATCCAACAGACCCAGTAATCACAACAAACTGTCCTTTTTCAATAGTCAGTTCAATGTCATGTAACCCCTTGAATTCATACTTCGAACTCGATTCGTTCAATGATTCCCACTGAAATTCAGCATCTCTAACAACAAGGGCTTCATTGAGAAGAATGTCATATTGTTTACCGGGAATGTACGCTTCAGACTGTTGGATAAGTAAAAACTTTGCAATTCTTTTCAATCCAATTGCGCCAGCGGTAGAGTTTGCGAGTACTAAAGGCAAATCTGTGAAAAGAGAAGATAGCATTTGAAGAAGAGATAACGATGCAAATATTGTACCTGGATCGCTTAATCGATCAATGTAATGTAGAGCTGTAAATGCAACCATAGATGATATGACTGGCATACCCACCATAATGGTTAAGATTATGTTGATAGCAACTTGAGTTTTGAAAAGATATGAAATCTCCTTATTTCGAACTTCTGAAATTTTTGACTCATAGGCATCTTCCCATGA
>JAJMFM010000119.1:0-14079 GCA_030574875.1 Taiozyma peoriensis
CTTCGAGGAATTTTCCAAATTATTTGTGAATTTTGTACCTAAAGTTCTTCTATCTTTGGCAAAATACACCGCACTTCCATACCAAGTGTCAATTTCAAACTCACCAAATCTAACCTTGGAGACATTGGGACTTTCTATTAGCCCATAAATGCCCTCCTCGACTTCCAACTTGGTAGCCATCCTTTGAAACGTTTCAGTGCAGCCTCACAAGAAGACTGTTGGACAATCCTGACTCAGATACGGAGCTATTATGACCCATCAAGGGCCAACTTCACTATGATTTTAATACTACTGAGCTTACTCGGGGGAATTTCCCAAATAATTTTCTTCTTGGCTTATGTAATCCGCTGGAAAAAAAATTTATAGAGAGCTCATCGCTTAAACAAATATATTGCAAACGATCTTATGCAAAGCACTTATTGTCAGCAGAGTTACACTTCTTTATATTGATTACTAGACAGGGTGAGCATGGGTACATACAGGAAGCGTCACAATGAGAAGGCCCGTACTGGGATGCTTGCGAAGCAAGCTCAGTTGAGGAAGGCCAAACAGAAACAGTTCTATCGTCATTTAGAAGATGGTAACGAGACAAACAATGAAGTAGCTGAAACGAGACCAGAACAAGAACGAGAACAAGAACCAAACCCAAATGTTGAAATTCTACAGCCTATAACTGCTGATGAGAAAGCTGAGAGAAAAAGAAAGTTAGAAGAACTCATTAAGCCAAAAAGCGAGAACAAGATCTCAAGAGCCAAAAGAAAGAGATTAGATAAATACATAGATCATCAACTGAAAAGAGAAGAGAAGCAAGTTCTTATAAAGAAGCTTCAAGAGTCCAAATTCGATACATCTCTGTTGAAAAGTTCGAAGCTATTGGGATCAGGTAGACAAACCAAGAAGGAAGAATTTCTTGAAGCTTTATCACTGGAAAAACAAGGTAGAGCTGATGACCGTACAAAGGAAATTTTATATGAGGAGCGTGAAGTTCGTGAGTGGGATGAAGATCAACAGAATGCTGAAGATACCAAAGTATTGTCGTTAAACAAAACTAGAGATGAGCAATACGGATCTTTTGCGGACACTGATGAAAAGAAGTCATCATTTGTTGACTTAAGATCGACGAAAGTAGGAGGTTCTGGTGGGTTCTCTTTCCAAAATATAGAAAAAATTAAGAAATCCAAGAAAAAGAGTTATTCTTGGAGAACCAAGCTTGAAAATGAAGAGAAACGTAAGAACAAGATCGAAGATGAACAAGATTTTGAAAGTACAGACGAAGAAGATCAGGAATCTGAGAGTGAAGATGAAGAAGCTTCTATGGAATCAGAAGATGAAGAAGAGAATTTAAGTGAAGAGTCAAATGACGGTGAAGAAGACGAAAAGGAGGCGCAAGTAGACCTCTCTGAAGATGACGATGAAGAAGAAGAGGAGGAGGATGACGATGAGGATGAAGAAGACAGCGAAGATGAAAGCGATGTGTTTCATAGTGCTGAAGAGGAAGAAGATGAAACTAGATCGAAATTTTCTCATAGCTCCAAAGCTGAAGCTTTCAAGGAATGGGCAGAAGAACAAATCAGAAAATTAGAGGGCCGCGAAGCACCTGGTAGTCTTCCCTTGCCAAACGTCCACTACGAAAGAATTGATAGACCAGAAGATCAAGAGGATGATTTGAAACAAGATTTTGTTCCCATTGATGAAAATAGTGATAGAAAAGCGTTTTTTGTCACAGTCAACAGACCAGAGGAAATCCAAGAAGTTCGTATGCAATTACCTGTTTTTGGTGAAGAACATAGAATTATGGAAGCTATTCATCATAACGATACAGTTATTATCTGTGGTGAAACTGGTTCTGGTAAAACTACACAAGTTCCACAGTTCTTATATGAGGCTGGATTTGGATCTCCGGATAGTCCTGAAAATCCTGGGCTTATAGGTATAACGCAGCCAAGAAGAGTTGCTGCTGTGTCAATGGCTGAACGTGTTTCCAATGAGTTGGGTGATCATGGTGATAAAGTTGGTTATCAAATTCGTTTTGATTCTACCACCAAACCTCAAACAAGAATGAAGTTCATGACGGATGGTGTTCTGTTACGTGAGATGATGACTGATTTCATACTTCAAAAGTATTCATCTATCGTGATTGATGAAGCTCACGAACGTAACATTAACACTGATATATTGATTGGTATGCTAAGTCGTGTTGTTAGACTTCGTGCTCAATTGAACTCTGAGGACCCAACCAAATACAAGAAGCTTAAGCTGGTAATTATGTCTGCAACGCTTAGAGTGGCAGATTTCAGCCAAAATCCGACTCTGTTTCATACACCTCCACCAATATTGAGAGTTGAAGCGCGTCAGTATCCAGTTTCTGTTCATTTTAACAAACGTACCGAGGCCACATATATTGAAGAAGCTTTCAAGAAGACTTGTAAAATTCATCAAAAATTACCACCAGGTGCTATACTAATATTCATGACTGGTCAAAATGAAATCACCAACCTTGTGAAACGACTAAAGAGTGAATTCCCATTTCCCGATAAAAAGAACAGAAAGAAGGGCACGAAACAAAACGTTGGTGATGATGAACTTCCAAGTGTTCGTATAAGCTCTAAACAAGCCGACACTGAAGCTGAAGAGATTGACTTCAGTGTTCAGTTTGATAACGATGATGCTATTATTGATGATGGAGATGTATCAGATGGCGAGGAAGAGGAAGAGGGATTTGATGAGAGTTTAGAAGAAGGACAAACTGACCAAGATCCGTTATATGTCTTACCATTATATTCTTTACTACCGACAAAAGAGCAAATGAAAGTTTTCCAAGAACCACCAAAGGGAAGCCGTCTTTGTATTGTTGCTACTAATGTTGCTGAAACTTCTCTAACAATTCCTGGCGTGAGATATGTTGTTGATACTGGTAGAGCTAAGGAACGTAAATATGATGAAAAGACGGGTGTTCAAAGTTTTGAAATTGATTGGATTAGTAAAGCTAGTGCAGGTCAAAGAGCTGGTAGAGCTGGTCGTACCGGACCTGGTCATTGTTATAGACTATATTCATCTGCAGTTTACGAGAGGGATTTTGCACAGTTTTCCAAACCAGAGATTTTGCGCATGCCTATTGAAAGTGTCGTTTTATCAATGAAAAGTATGGGGATAGATAACGTTGTGAACTTTCCATTTCCTACACCACCTGAAAGATTGGCCTTGCATAAGGCTGAGAAGCTATTAAAATTCCTTGGTGCTTTAAACAAGGAGAGTCAGATAACTGAGCTTGGTAAAAACATTAGTTATTTCCCCTTGAGTCCTCGTTTTTCTAAAATGTTGATCATTGGAAATCAACAAAATTGTCTACCTTATGTTGTATCTATTGTCTCCGCTTTATCTGTTGGTGATCCTTTCATAAATGAAAACGAGCTAGGTATTGCTAACTTGGAAAATCAAGGTGGTCACGATGATAGTGAAGAAGAACAAGAAGTTGAAGATCCACTTGAGATTGAACGTAAGCGTAAGCTTCGTTCTAAATTTCATTCGTCAAGACAAGTCTTTGGAAAACTAGACAAATACAGTGATGTTTTGAAACTTCTGAGTGCAGTGTGTGCCTTTGATCATGTAAAAGCTGATACTCGTGATGCCTTTTTAAGAGATCATTTCTTAAGAGCTAAGCCTATGGAGGAGATCTCCAAGTTGAGAAAACAAGTTATGTATATAGTGAAGTCTATTACTACAAAGGAAAACGTTGCTGCTGTTGTTTCCGATTCTGATTTAAAATTAGGAGTTCCAAATAAAATTCAAGTTCAACTGATCAAACAAATGGTTTCTGCTGGGTTTGTCGACCAAGTTGCTATAAGGGCAGATTTTCTTGATTCTGATGCTAAGATAACCAATAGAACCAATATTATCAACATCCCTTACCTAACACTTTTTTCTACAAAATCTGATGATGAAGATTCCAGTCCTTATGTGTACATCCATCCGTCTTCTGTGTTATGCAATATTGGGGAACTTCCCCCACAATATTTGGTCTATCAATCTGCAAATTTAGGAACAAACAATAGACCTGATTCGAAAGCACTACCAAAAACAAGAATAAGAGCATTGGCCAATATTACAGGCAAAGCTTTAGCCAACGTTGCCAAGGACAGTGGTTTGATTACATATTCCAAACCTTTAGGTCCTCCATATGCTCCTAAATTGATCACCTCAACCAAGAGAGATTGCTACGTCGTTCCAAGATTCGGTGCAGACGTTGGTAGTGGAGGTGTCGGTTGGGATTTACCACCAATCAAGGTTACACAAAACAAGGTCTCTGGTCAATGGATTAACGAGTAAACAGAACGATAGGAAAAAAGAATAACACGAGCTGACGTTTGCCACAACCACCTAAAGTGTAGATTATATACGTATTAGATCTTGAAACGAATAGTTCTTTTCTAGTTTTAGCCTGTAAATCACTGTTGATTAAACAACTTTGTACTGATCAAAACTAGAAATTTTCCATTTCTAGTAATTTTCGCATGAAAAACTAAAAAAATTTCATGAACACGAATTTTCAAAGGTAGAAATAATTTTTTCATTATTATCAACAAAAAACAAAAGCTCCAAAAACAAAACATAACAACGAAAAAGAGAAGAGGAAACTCGGGATAAGAACGTGAATCAAAGCTCTTCTAAATTAATTAACTTTAGTTTAAAATTTTATATATATTTACATTCAGTGTACGATTGAAAATCAACCCAATTGTTCAAACGCAAACAGAAGACTTTGTTTATCTTTAAAAATGGTTTCTCAGGCAGGCACAAGTAAGCACGATGAAATGTCACCACAGTTCAACAGAGACCTTGGTACTAACCTCGTTATAGTTGAAGGGACAACAAAGATCAGCTCTTTCATCAAAGATGTATCGACGGTTTTGAAAGCTGCTGATGAAAACTTGAATGTACTCGATACACAATTTCCTTCTGAATTCTATGAGCCTGAACCACCACTTATAGGACAATCATTTGTTGAGTATATTTCCAAATCGACAGATTATCAAAGCACGACAGTGAAGGAAAGAATAGATTCAGGAATTTATCAGTCTATATATCGTTTATACCATGATATAAAACTATCTGCTTTCATCTTATTACATCAACTGCAAATTGGGAATGAGCTATATGTTAACATTGATAGATTTTACAAGTTCTCCACAGAATTTATATTGAGAGAAAGTTTCAGATTAAACTTGGAGATCACACAGCTTGACAAAGACGATGAGATAGAGGAGAAAATAGAGGTGGAGGAAGGTGAAGAATCACGTGAACAAAAGAATCAATTGTCTGATTTCGACCAATTGTTATCTCAAGATTTTATTAAAATTTCAACATCTTATACATTAAACAATGCTGAAGCGTTTTATACAGTTTCGCAAAATAACGTTCCCCTTTTCACCTCACAAAATCAACGCTCGTCATTAGATGTCAGAGAAATAACGCCACCTGAGCTGTTTTCGACTACAAAGATACTACCTCATTCTCATGTACCATTAGGACATCAGTTATCATCAGTATCACCACCATCTGCTAGATTCAATCAACAAGATGGTCAACAAAATCAGATACTGAGTAGATTCTTGCATCCTAATTGGTATTCCTTGCCCACTGCCATGTGGTTGGAGAATAGCGATTTCCAAACTTTTGCACCTGTGATTGATGAACAGAATATAGTTGTCTCATCGGTTGATAAAGCGCGTTTATGGTTTGAGAACATTGGACTGACAAAATACCAAACAGCTGATAACGAGGAAGATAAAGTTGAAGACGAAGACGTTGAAGATTCAGATCAGGTTGAAAATTCTAAAATCCAAAATGGAAATGGAAATCAATCTCAAGAGCCGAAAGAGGAGGAGGAGGAGGAGGACGAAATCCAGAACAAGATAATACCATCAACTACAGATGAAGAGATTGGCACTATTAACTTGGAAAATTTATACGAATGGGCACCAGGTAATGAGCTCGAGGAAGACGAAATTGAAGCTTTTGAAAATGGTAAAGAATCCGAGTTTGTCAACATTTTATTGGGTAAGATACAGTCACTAAGAAGAAAAAGATGGGAAATTGGTCAAGAAAAACCTGAAGCCGAAGAGACCAAGTTATATTTCAAACTGAATAGAATATTGACAGAGATTGTTCTAGTCTCTGAAAAAATTCCAGATATAAAGCTATCTACATCCATTCCAATTCTGCAAACTGATTATGCAGGTACACTACCTGTACCTACTACTACAAACACTACAAAAAAAAAGAACAAGGCAAGAAGGTGATATTTAGTCAGCTTCATTGCCACATTCCCAATCTACATATAAAACTAATTTAGCGAAAGAATTATAGTTTAAATGCTTTTATTCTTGTATTTTTGTAGTATTGTCTAGAAATGAACATCCTCACCCATTAGGAAAGCTATGATCAAATAAAAATTGAAAAAACTGATGGTGACCCATACTATTATAGACAGACTGGTGACCAGAGTACTGTTGGTGAAATCAACATATCTAATCTTATTGATGGATGCATCGATGGGATCATTAAAAGCTTCTGCAGTTGGAGCAGTTGGACTTATAAGTCTTGTTTGTTCTGTACTAAGCTCATCACGTTCTTCCTCTTCGCTGATTTGAACTTGCATGAATCTTGAAACACATGTGAAATAGATTAATGGGGCAGAAACCAAGGGTAAAATCATTGAAAGCACAACTTGACTCCCATTCAAGATATTTGCAATACCTTTTCTACCCGTAGTCAAAGTGACTAAAAGACAAGGAACGATTGCAATCAACCTTGTGATAATTCTTCTAATCCATGGACGGAATGTCCATTCGATGAAACCTTCACTAACAATTTGTCCAGCCATCGTACAGACAATCCCAGCACTTTGACCACTGAATAACATTGCCAATGCAAATATCAAACCTGCAGCAGGTGATATATATCTTTTCAACATTTCATATATTGATAATAAATCAGCATCATCAGCATCAGGTTGGCCGAATAATGTAGCACCTGCAACAATCAAGATAGCAGAATTGACAAAAGTTGCAATTAAAAATAACGAAATGATCAGTTCAGCATAAGAATACCTTAAACAGTGTTTAAGAGCCTTAATTGTTGGTCTATCTGGATCAATTCTTTTATTTCGATGTTTGACATCATAATCCAATAGTCTAGATTGAACTAACGATGATCCAAGATATAAAGAATGAGGCATAACAGTTGCACCTAAGATGCCCAATGCCAGATATAAGGCCTTCTGTTCAGCTAGGTCTTTAGAAGGTAAAAATCCTTCGAAGATGTCCCATTTCGACGGAACTTGGATTTTAAATAACTCTAAGACAAAGCAAGCAACGGTTAATGCAACCAATATTCCAACAAAGGCTTCAAATGCTCTCACATTTCTCATGGAATTCGTTTCTGGTTTATATGCAAATAAGATCACAATCACATCTAAAACGGTTAACAATACACCATATGGTAGAGGTATTTTGAACAAAATTTCCAAGGCAATTGCAGTACCAACGACTTCAGCAAGATCGGTTGCTATAATTGCCAACTCTGCCCAAAAGTATAGCGTAAGGTTAAGCCATCTTGGTAAATGTTTCCTACAATTCTGAGCTAGATCTAACCCGGTGACAGACCCTAATTTAATGCAAAGACTTTGTAATAACACGGCAAACAAATTAGATATAAAGACTGCAAACAGCAGTTTGTATTGATAATTTGCACCACCTGATACGGATGTTGAATAGTTACCTGGGTCCATATAGGCAACCGATACCATAATACCAGGACCGATGAACTGGATGTACTTGGAAGCTATGCTCCTTATCTTGGCTAATGACATTTTATGATCTAGCTATTTTCACTCTTGATCTAAATAAAAGTTATCAACTTAGGGTTATGTACTTGGGCCACAATGGGATGGAAAAGAACGGCTACCCTTTACTCTATCAAAGATCTAATTCTATGTGTAAACTTAACAGATGCTACTCTAGTTGATGGATAGCTTGAAGCAACTACCTTTTTTCCTTTTGAATTGGGTTTGATTAGCTGTTCCAAAATGACTTGATAGTTGAGATTATCTCAGGTCTGATTCTAAGTTCGTCTCCAAATTAGGCGCTCCTAGTCCTCGTCGTGTCAGTACAGTGTCCCGCATCACGTTCTCTATACGTCAAAAAAAAGGCTAAAATTAATCTCGCCAAAAACAGAAGAGGTTATGAGTTTCTGGTCTATCTCGAATTTGTTCTGTAAATCAAGAATTCTCATCACAATTTAGTACAGCTCTAAGGCTAATAGAAAAAAAAAATCAAAATCAAAACAAGAAGCTGAGAGTTTAGATCAATAATAGTAAACAGTTAATTCATCATTCTCGCTCGAACTCGGGTGTTAATAAAAGATAGATAATGGAGAGGTCAAGAAGACAGAGGCTTAGTGAGCTTTACGGCGACCCCAAAAGCCAACCAGGAACTCCCAGAACGCCCTCATCGCATCATACACCTTTACGTCAAAGACTGGCTAAACAGCAATTGGAACAAACAAGTAATAACATAGATGGCGGTCATCATGGAATTGGATCAGAGTCTGTTAAGAAAAAATCCACCGTTAAGCTGGAGCATAGCTTGCCAAAACTACCTACTCAATTCCTAAATGCACAACAACCACTCATAAATACCACAATTCTAGACGTTGGTTCCCAAAGAGCATTTGTATTGGTGCTATTTTCCATCATACAATCATATAAATTATATGATCTGATACTTTTGAAGAATAACCTACCACTATCTACTTTGATAGCTTTCCCAAGTCAGCATTTCAACTTCATAACAAAGTATCTTTTCTATGATTCAGCATTCATATATTTTTTGCCAGTGTTAAGAATTCCATCAATGACGTTTTCAAAAACCATTGTGATTTTACAAATAATACTATTGCTCTTGATCAACTTGTTCTTATCAAGTGATTTGAGCTTTCCGTTGACATCTGTTCTATTCGCTGTCTGGAAGAAGTTCAATGCTAAGGATTTAACTGTTCTTGGTAGAACAATTGGCTCAGGAAAATATAAACCTAAAGCTCATTTTAAAGGTTCTCATACTATTAAGATTTTACCAGAGAACACAGCTTATTTAAACCCATTTCAAGATAGTTTCTGTTTACCTCTTAGTGCGACAAATTATCAACTCAACATTCCAATAAGGTTCAACTCAACTTCTGAAATCGAATTTCTTCAAGTGAAATACACAGATTTTGACACCTCTGAGCCATTGTTGTTGAACTATACTAAGAAGGATATCAAAAAGTTCGATACTAGAAATTTCAACAAGCTTTATGAAAAAGATGACATTTATGGACCAAATATTCATTATCTAAATTTACCAGTTACTAAGACTGGTTTATACGAAATTAGTCAAGTGTTAGACTCAAAGTATCTGGGTCTACGAAATTATCGTTCTAATCTGGTGATACCACATTGTCCAACAGCAGAAATCCTGAACATTCCAAGTTTAAACACAGACAAATGTCTTAATGAAATTGATTCTATTAAATTTAAAATCGAAGGTGTTCCGCCCTTGAAATTGAAATATAAAAAGTTAATCAATCGCGCAGTGCAAGAATTCAACGATCAATCACTACAACCTGAATTTTTTCAGAGTCCTTTGATTGCATATGGCGGATCTACAAAATTTTTCACCAAAGAGAACATAGACGATCTAAGCTGGGCAAAGTCACAAGTTGTTGAAGTTGAACTAGAAAATCCAATCAAAGAAGTTGGTGATTACAGTTATAGAATCGAGGAGATCGTTGACGGTTTAGGAAATCTGGTCAACTTTACTGATAGTTTGAGTGGCAATGATGATTTGTTCAAGAAATACGATCTATCACATAGCTTCTTGGTTCATGATGCTCCAAAAGTTCAACTTTCTGAAAAGGTTAATAAAAATTCAGCCACCAAAAGATCATTACATCTAAAGGTTGATCAGGGTGAAGATTCCGCTCCTTTCCATGCACAGATCAAATTTACCAGTGAAGATGAGAAGGAGAGTACAGTTTTCACCCATATCTTCAACTCCCCATATGATGAATTGAAAGTTGAGAAACCAGGAATTTACACTTTACTCTCTGTTAAATCAAAGTTTTGTCCATCAATAATCAATGGACGCTCTTCTATATCAGTATCTTTACCAGTTGTTCCAAAGTTAAGCGTCAACTCCAAGCCTATCACAGATACTTGTGTTGGTCAAGTTGGTCTAGTTTTTGATTTCTCATTTGTTGGTACACCTCCATTTTCATTGGAACAACAAGTGTATCGTGTCAATGATGGTAAGAGGCAATTACAGAGTAGCAAAACACTTGTATCCCAAGGTACACGATACAGATTCTCATATGAACCTACAACTGAAGGTAATTATGAAATTGTTTACACTAGCTTGGTAGATAGTCTATACCAAGAACCAATCAAACTTTCACCGGCATCTGAGTTCACCTACAAAACATCGATGAGAGTTAAACCAAGTGCTGAGATCAATAACTATCACTCCAATAAAGCACTATGCTTAAGCTCTAATGGTGTCGTTCCTATTCTATTTAAAGGTGAGGCTCCATTTTCTATAGACTATGATATCATTGAAACTTCAACTAATAAAAGAACACCATATTCTGTGAAGGATATCAATTCGAATCAATATAACATTATCACACCGAACTTCAAATTAGGTGGTGAATATATTGTCTCTTTAACAGCAGTTGAAGATAAATCTAGTTGTCTGGTTAATTTGAACGGTGCTGATGCTAAAATTAAAGTCAGAAGAGAAGTTCCATCTGTTGGATTTGGTACCTCTGATGGTTTAACCACAATCAAAATTAAAGAAGGTGATAAAGTTGACCTACCTGTTAGAATTTTGGGTGAAGGCTCATTTCATGTTGAATACGACTTATTGGATGCAAACAAGAGTGTTGTCTCATCGCATCAAAGAGTTTTTAGAAATGCCTATAAAGCAATTGTTGAGGCCACCAAATCAGGGTTTTATAAGTTGAAATCTGTGAAAGATCAAGATTGTCCAGGTGCTGTCGACTCACTTGATACTATCGAGGTTGTTTACCAACCAAAACCATCCTTAGCTGTGACTGAACATAGAAAAGTGTCAAGAATTAGAGATGGTGTATTTGAAAAGCAAAACATTTGTCAATATCATGAGGATTCAATAGATTTGTCCTTATATGGCTCTTCCCCATTTGTGGTTGATTACACTGTTGTTAGTCCAGATGGTAGTAGATCATTTAAATCGATATCAGTGGCAACCAAATTTGCCTCCATTAGATTGTTGAATGACAAGAGTGGCGAGTATAAGTATATCATCAATGGAGTATATGATGCATTATACTCCAAGCATGACTTGGAAAAAATCCATCATACAATTGATCCTATTACTGTCAAACAAACAGTAAGTCCATCGCCTAAAGGTGAATTTAAAGATAAGAGAAAATCATATCGAACATGTACGACGAACTTACTAGAAAAGGATTTATTGGATCCAATTCAATTAAATTTAAAGGGAAACAATATCCCGTATACCATAACTTTTGAAATTTATCATGAAAGCAGTTCTAAATCTGAATTTATCACGTTACAAAATATTGATAGTACATCACAATTAAAGGAACTATATCGTGGCTTAAAATTAGGTAACCATATTGTCACTATTACTAAAATTGTCGACTCTGGTGGTTGTATTCAAGAAGAGTTTGCTGATAACAACTATATTTCTATTTCGATTTCTGATACCCCAAAGATTAATCAGTTGGATACCACTGTGAATTACTGTGTTGGTGATCATGTCGGGTATCAATTGATTGGTACTCCGCCTTTCACAGTTGTTTATTCGTTTAACGGATTAAATTTGAAAACAGTGGAATCATCCTCTCAGTTTGTTAGATACGCTTCAGAACCGGGTACTATCTCTATAGCTTCACTTCAAGACTCTTCTTCAAACTGTGTTGTCAACTTCACATTGCCAGAGAATAAGGAAAGATCTGAAAGATTAAACATCGTGGTCCATCCAATTCCATCAATTGAAGTTAGTCAAGGTGATGCCATTATTCAAGATATTCATGAAGGTGATCAAGCAGAGATTATATTCTCTTTTGAAGGTACACCACCATTTGCATTGACATATGTTAGAATAGAAGAGATTGATGGTAAAAGAGGTAAGAAGAAGACTCAAGTTGTGGAGACCCATACGGTTAATGATATTTATGCATATGAGTACAGAGTGCTAACCAGCTTACAAGGTACCTATGAGGCTATTGAAGTTTCTGATGCTTATTGTGTTGCTAGAAACGAATGATGGAAAACAAGGAATGTATATTAGTGTTTAATAGAAGAATCATATATTTCATAGCGCCCACTTGTCATTATGACTTGTCATAAGGATAAGCGAGTGGATTAAATTCTCTTTTTGTACTTCTTTGCCATTGAGCAACAGTACCATCATGATTTGAAAAGATTCAACTGTAACCCTTGTTTATTTCACAGGTGTAATGGTAGCAAGGGCATTTCCTAATGTTGGGTCTTGTAAATTAAAAGATCAAACCACAGCACTGTCTGTATCGTCACTAACCACACCTGGACGAATCACAACCAAGGTATACCGCTTTTCACCTAGTTATTTAAAAGCGTGCTGAGCTAGGCTCGTAGCATTTAAATTAATGGGTAAGTGAGTTAGTAATCATATATATACGAGATAGTCGTACTAATCAATCGCACACTTGTAACGGAGTTCCATATTCAGCGAAATCTGAAAGTAGAGAGATTATTTATCAAATTAAACTCACAGTGCGTATAGTTGACAAGTTCACAAATATGTTGTTGAGTTAGCTGAAAACCTGATGGTTCTCTCCATGAATTACAACCTTATTCCGGAATGGCCTGAGCCATTATAATAACTTCATAAAAGTTGTGATTAGCTTTGCTGTAAAAACATAATCAGGTAACTAAATAGAGACATTAGGCCATTCCCCAGCGGGTTTATGTGTACAGGTCAATGATCTACTGAGCCGTGTTAAACAGCTTAAAAAACTTTACTGAAATCCTGATGCAATTGTTGATTTCGCAAAACTATTATTGTTCATTCTTTGTAGTAGTAAAAAGGGATTTTTTTGTGTGTGATCGAAAATCTCGGCTTTTGATTTGTAAGTTGACACTAAAAGGACTTTTTTTGCACCAAAAAAAATACGTCATTAATTTTTGAGATTGTGAATATTACAAAAAAAAGGGAACACGAAATTAAAAGAATGTTTTTAAAAACAGAATCTCATAAGATTAAACTATACAACTAACTTTCAACGCGTTTGCTTATATATTCATCATTGGATCTCCGACTCTTATCAATATTCTACTCATTTAAAGTGCTTTGGGTGGAAAAATCTGGAGTACAGCTCATGAACTAGTGTTTGAGTGTTCAGATAAATAACCGCTGTGGACCAATTAGTTGAAGTTAACTTTCTTTGTCTTAAAATAGTTGTTACAAAGACCGCTGTGAAGTGGCGGTTGCAGTGCTAGCAGAAGAAGTAGTTCTAGTGGGTAGTACTGGTAATCAGTGGTGGGGTTAATTATGGCTTCTTCATTATTGGATCTTCCAAATGAGATCTGGTTTAATATCATCCCGAATCTCGCTGCTAGTGAAATTCCAGCAATTTATAAGTTAAAGCCAGCTTTGTTCAATATAGTCACTGATGGTAATGAGTTTAAATACTTTAAGGATTCTGAAAACTCTAGGGTGTTGAAAAAAAGTAGGTTAAACAATTCGTTATATGATGATAGTTCTTTACAACAAGCACACGGACCACCGTTTACATTGGTTGAAGTTAATAACTTGGAAAGTATTACAGAAAATTTGGCAAAATTTATAACCACGTTCAAGAATAAAAATTGCTTTATAGCCATTTTAGACGATCTTGATTTTGTTAATTTAGATGTTGGTGTTAATTATGATAAAGATACAGGGTTTGAATATCCATTTCCATCTCCAAGTTTGACAGTTGATGGTGAGAACTCTT
>JAJMFM010000120.1:0-13339 GCA_030574875.1 Taiozyma peoriensis
AAATGAGAAAAATCAACGAGTGATTTTGAAAAATATGGTTAAAAAGGAACAAAATCCATTAGAGATCGATTACGTTGGATGTGTAATTGGGAACTGTCTACGACAGGTTAAAAACCATCAATTTTCCAATGAGTTACAACTTGAACAAGTTTATACAATCGACATACCAGCTTCAAAGGAATCTTCTAAAGTTATACAGTTCATCAAGACTTTAGAGAATGATGATCCTGTTTCTTTAAGTCATTTGAAAAGAATAAGGAAAGAAGAAGATGGAAGATTACAAGTTTTAATTTGTTCAAAGAAATACATCACTAAAGATTTATTACAAGATAAATTACAATTTCAAAAGTTTCAATATAAAGATTTAAAATTATTTTTAGTACCTTTACATTGTCCATCAACTAAACAACGATGTTTAGAATGGTCTAAACATTATTGGCCATTGTTATGGAAAGGAAATCCAAATGATCAAATTTTAAACGATATGAAATTTAATTTAAATCAAATTTCAAATCATTTATTCAAAATATCCAAAATGTCAATGGAGAAAAATTCTATAATAACAAGTTTAGTTGATCCATTAACTAATGTTATTAAGGCAATTTCTCAAGATTATAGAGATTTAAATCCATTATCTCATAGTATAATGTCTTGTATAGATCAAATTTCTCAATTAGAGACAAAATCTAGAGAAGAAGGTAATGAACATCATTATCTTTGTTATAACTATCATGTTTATACAACTCATGAACCATGTTCAATGTGTTCAATGGCATTAATCCATTCAAGAGTGAGTAGGTTGATTTATATTCAAAAAATGGATAAAACAGGTGCATTAAATCCTCAAAGTGGTGAAGGATATGTCATTCAAGATCACAAGTTGTTAAACTCAAGTTTTGAAGTGTTTGAATGGTGTGGAGATAAACTTGAAGTTTTGAATTTGGAACAAGATATTAATGCTTGAGGAAAATGTTTTTTATATTGAAGATAAGTTTTGTAGTATATTGTCTATTTCTTCATTTGAGAGATCAAATTGAGAATAAGTTAAATCTTTAAGTTGATCGTTAATTGAATTTAATCTTTGTAATTCAAATTTATATAAATTTTCTTTATTTAAAATCTCTTCATCAACAATTTTTTCAATTTTCTTTAAATTACCTAAAATTTTGGGAAATTTATCATCATCTTGATGATTTAATTGATTATTTAAACTTGTATCAAAATTAGATATATTCTTATCAACGATTTCAAGTCTTTCAGAACCAATTTGTAATAAATGTTTTCTTATTTCTAATATAAGTTTCTCCGATGTACCTTTAGGGAATAGTTTAATAAACTGTTTTTTTGATATTGAATGTTCAATATTAGTTCTTTCTAAAAGATAATTTCTAAGAATTTCCTCTTCAGTTACTGAAGTATCTTTATCATCTGATCTTATATCCATCTTTATCGTCTATAGCTATTGATATATATTGTTTGAGTATACTGATAAATATCAAAAACGCGAAATAATTTATTAAATATATATATATATATATAGATAGATTATATCTATATTACGTAATTATATTAATTATATATCTTCATATCTTCTTCTTCTACCTCTTCTATTTAAAAACCCATCATCAATTTTCATTGATTCTCTTTTCATTCTTCTTATACTTCTTTCCTTTTCAATTTCTCTTTTTTCAATTTCCCATTGACTTAACTCTTCAATTGTTGGAATCCAATTTAATCCTAAATTTTCATGATCTAATCTTAATCCACCTTCATAACCAAATGCACTTTGATTGAAAATTTCTTGAGGTAAATGACCATCAATACAATCTTTTTTCAATTTTAATATAGATTCATATAAAGTATGAGCAATTGCAGGTAAAAATTCTCTTGATAAACCTAAATCCATAACAATATATTTAGCAAAAATTTCTGGTGTAATTAATTCATTTGTTAAATCCCATTCAAATTTATCTTCATATAATAATTTATCTAAATTACATGATAAATTTATTATAACATGAATGTCAATTGATTTTGGTAGTTGAATTGTTACTAAATTTGTATATTCTTCAATTTGTGATTTTATACTTTGTGATATTATATTTTGATAGTTTAATGGTAAATCCATATCTTGACAAGTTATTAATGCAAATTGTTCTGGTGTTATTAATGATTCGTTTAAATTCCACATGAAAAAATCAACAATTCTATTAGAATTATGTTCTAAATCAATTCTAATTGGTATTAAAATTTCTTCATTTGTTGAATTTAAATTAAGATCAACTTCATTAAAATTTATATGTTTAGTCTTTGTTGCCAATTTGGAATTATTTGTATTTCTTATTAAATTGTTTTGATTATAACCATTACTATAGTTATTGTTATTTCTAATTCTACTGTTGTTATTATCATCATCATAATCATCATCTATATCATCAAAATTTAAATCATCATATTCAGCATAGTTAACAACAGTTTTGGAACGTTTAGTAGATCTTATAGGTTGTGCTGAAATATATAAAGAAGTGTTTTCATCTTTGATTCTGTTGTAGAAATTTGTAGATAACGCTTGAGGTAAAGTGGTCATTATGAAATTAATTATGAATTTCAATTATAATGTTGATTTTAACCGCTGTCATAAGATTGTTTATTATCTATTAATTTACTTTTCAACTGTTTTCTTTTTTTCATTTGCCCTAATATTTTTAGTATGTGTAATTTTTAGCACTAAATTAAAACCGCGTTTTTAAAAATTCTTATACACCTCTCTGGCTTTTTTCCCACCAACCACACCTAAAAATCTTTAATCTCATGTTGTGTAAATATGAGCACATTTTAGCCCCAAGGTAAAATTTTTAAAATAAATAAAATTAAAAAATTAAACGAGGTAAAATGGTTCGAGGCACAGTTAGGTGAATCTGTGTATGCTTTTTTTTTTTTTTTTTTTTTTTTTTTTTTTTTTTTTTTTTTTCTTTAGTTTCTCGTCGATGAAAGGCAAAAACAAAAAAGATTGTGAAAAATTTTATTCCTTCCATCTTCTTTTATTCATTTTAATAAGTTCAATCTTATTTTGAAAAAAAGTCATAGAATTTTAACTATCAATTCCACATATATCTTAACAATGTCTTTCTCTGACTTCTCCAAAGTTGAAACTGTTCAAAAATTGAACTCTTTATTGAGTGAAAACTCATACGTTGATGGGTAAGTACTTTTTTTGTCTTTTTTTTTTTTGATATCTATATATATATATATATATAAATACAACACAGAATCTGAATGATGAAGATAATTGGTCCGTGTTTATGAGGCGACGTCAAGAACCGCTGCATGAGTATCAACCCAATCAAGTTTCACTTTTCCTGACTTATTCTGTGAAGTCTTTATTTATGATTATATATTGATACAATCCACAAAAAAAGGGAGAGGGATCACTCCTTCTATATTTAAGCAATTTTTTGCTAACAATTATCCTTATAGTACCACTGCCACTCAAAACGATGTCTCCGCTTACAAAGCTTTCCAAAAGGAATTCCCAGCTTTCTCAAGATGGTTCAACCACATTGCTTCATTTGCTGAAGATTTTGAATCATTACCAGCTGGTAAAGCCGCTGCTGCTGCTCCAAAAGAAGCTGCTGCTGCTGAAGAAGATGATGATGATGTTGATTTATTCGGTTCCGATGACGATGATGAAGTTGATGAAGAAGCTGAAAAATTAAAACAACAAAGATTAGCTGAATACGCTGCTAAAAAGGCTAATAAAGGTCCAAAACCTGCTGCTAAATCTATTGTTACCTTGGATGTTAAACCATGGGATGATGAAACTGATTTAGAAGAATTAACCGCCAACGTTAAAGCCATTGAAAGAGAAGGTTTAACTTGGGGTGCTCATCAATTCATCGCTTTAGGTTATGGTATTAAAAAATTACAAATTAACTTGGTTATTGAAGATGCTTTAGTCTCTTTAGATGAATTACAACAAGCCATTGAAGAAGATGAAGATCACGTTCAATCTACCGATGTCGCTGCCATGCAAAAACTATAGATTTGATGGATTATCAGCATATATCATCATATCCACCTTTTAATGTTTGTTTTCTTTCTGTTTTCAATTCACTTTATCTCATCCCATCCTTAACCTCAACTACCTTTTTTATTACATATATATAAATATATATATATATATGAATAAATAGACCTTTATGATATACTTTTCTCATTAACCAGTAGATTTTTACTTGTAATTTTTTAAAGATATACGTAAAAGCACGTGTTACAAGTCTTCAAAAATTTGATATTGATAATTTATATATATATTCACCATACTTGTAATTCTTCAAACAAATCAATTCTGCCTTTAGAATTTTGTAAATTATTAGCAATTGAAGTTCGGATTTGATCGCATAACCTTGGTGGACCACATGTCATTATACCAACTGATTTAGAATCTTGTAAAATTTCATCTTTGATCAATTGATTAACGTCAGGTTTGATATAATGGAAATTGAATCTATTGGAATAATTTTTAATAAACAACTCAGGTTCTAAATTATTATCACTTGTTGAGTTATTATCTATATTACTATCTTCACCACCAGTGGTATTTTTCTCTAATGATGAATTGGATTTTCTTCCATTTTCAAATTCTATCTCATCCCTTTTCCCAGTTATATAGATATCAACTTGTGCACTACTTCCTTCAGCAAGAGTCTTCAATTCTTCTTGAAACCATAATAAAGATTCAACTTTTCTAATAATCCAAACTAGTTTCACCTCTTGAATCTTTGAAATTTCATTTTTATAAAGATCTATAACATGAGAGTATAAACCTGGAATACCATTACCACCTGATATGAACAAAGCTTTATCATATTTTTCTATTGGTGCTCTATGACCATATGGACCTTCAATTGATATCTTAATAGTCTTTGTTTTATCAGTTGATTTTTCCAATTCAGCTCTAATTTTTTTGGTTAAACCTGTCTTAGTCTTAATATATAGAATTAAAAAATCTTTATCATTTGATTGTGATGAAATTATAGTAAATGGATGGGATTGCCAAAATAGTCTTGGTGTAATGAAATAAACATATGCAAATGATCCAGGAAATGCTCCAAAGAATTTACCTTGAGGAACTTTTAATCTAAATGTATCTTCACCAACAAATTTAATCTCTGCATTTTTAACACCAAATAATATCAATCTGATCACTCTAGTTAATCTATCAAAAATCCATACTGCCCAGGCAACATAAAGCCATTCTAACCAACCTATTTCATAACAATGATACCAACATGCAACTATGAATACAATTGCCAACACAATGTGTAAAGCAATGAAAACTTCATATGAAAGAATTCTAAAATAATGAAATGCTTGAAAAATAATTATACCACCAATAACTGTTGCTGCTGCACCCCATTTCCAATATGCATCAGCATAGTACTCAGCTAAATATCCATAGTATAACCCATATCCTGTCCAACATGCACTATGAATAACTGCATGAATCCACATCAATCTTGCAACCCATTTATGATAAAAAAGTAATGAAGAGTATGGTATTCCAGTTAAACTGGTTATAACGTTATTTCTTCCAGCAAATATTATTAATAAAGGTATCAATCCAAATGATAATAAACCTGTTCTATCTCCAATTGCTTCGAAAAGTTGAATCTTTTGAGTGTATAAATCAGTTTTAAATGAATAGTTATAAACTGTTAACAAAACGTTTAAACATATAAAGAAGAATACAACTAATGATTCAACTCTTGTAGGGATTATAGTGGAAAATATTTTCAACCAAACTGGTGCTTCAGTATGCTTCCCATTAAACAAAGCAGGAATTGATATGTTAGCTCTATACCATTTAATTAACCTGTTGTTGAATTTTTTGTGAAATCCAATTCTCTTAATTAAATTTGATACACCATAGATTATGAAGATAAATACAAAATAAAGGTTCAAAATACCAGCTAAAGTTGAACTAAAATCAAAGTTAAAATCCATCTTTTTATAATAGTCATAGTACATCTCAATATCATCAGGTGTAACGTTGATAGGTTGATAAAAAATCGTATCTGTATAATTTCTTTCTGGATCCAAATTAATGGCATAATTGGTTGCATTTTCATACATGTCATACAGTTCATTCTTTTGGTAAACTTGATCACCATATAATGCACATATCATCTTCAAATAACTACAAGTCTTGTTGAAATTTGAACTGTACTCACCAAATTTATTCGATGCTGACATCAACACTGAAGTTATAGAACCAGGATAACCACATAGTCCAGAATAGTAATCAGTTTCTTCTTCTGAGTCTAAATTATACCCAAACGTATAACTCTCAACAAATTCATAACTAGACCAGATGATTATTTTATATGGGCGACCTAATACTTCTGTTTTTTCTGGCTTTGCAATGACATGGCCTATCAAGAGTAAACCATAGAACAATAATCTAAACAACATGATTTTTTAAATAAGCGCGAGAGGTTGTAATTTTTGATCAAATAGATTATTTAGATATCCAAAAGATGAAAAAGATAATCGTATTTCTCTCTCTATATATATATATATAGATGGAAATTGAGAAATCTGAAAACCATCAAACCCTTGAGAAAAAATAACTTCCCCCTTTCTTTCAAATTATCAACCCAACTAACGTTGGAAAAGCATTATAGGGCTTAGCGAGAATAGTTCTGACCACTTTACGATTATTAGGATCAGCAGCTAATCATATGTAGGGGAAAGTAAGTCTCTCGTAGGAATTTGAAAAAAAATTTAATTTAAAGTTGGAAGAATGAAAGAAAAATATAAAGAAAAGTGCCTAATAAACTATTACTGGTCAGTCTGAAGAGCTAAATGACCATTTATGGTCAAGTTCTGATCGTGATATGTTTGACCATCCCGACACTATCCTCTCCAAATGCTTTTCAACTGAAACAAACGTTTTTTCAGTATGATTCTTTTCCTCAGATATGATCTTTGCAGCTGTTTCTTTTTGTTCTTCTCTGTGAGATATGCATATATAGCATCGTTTTTTTCTCGGTTTTCCTGTTATAGAATAGACCAATCAAGTCAGAGTTTATTAAAAGATTTTACGAATGTATAATTTCCATGTGTCCATTGAATACTGAAAAAAAACTCCCTCACTTTCAATCCTGCACGAAGTATAAAAATATCTACTAATAATGTTGTCTGATTCAGTAAAGGCTTCCACATATTTGCTGCACAGAGCTGAACTCGTATGTCTCCACTTTACAGTTAAATCATTTAAATGTAAGTGTTCTTGCTTCTTCTTCAACCGTGAAGCAACATACTTGTGGGCTAGATTTTCAATCGTATGTTTAGAACTCAAGAATTAGTTATACCGGTAACCTCAATCCACTGCTTTACCGTTAATGCTTGCTATATCAGAATCTTGTCACATTAATTTGGAATAATGTTTAATTTGTTTATACAAAATATCAATCATTATTTCTGAGTTTGACACTCTTTATTTCTGTGCCAAGTTTAAATTGACAAGCCAAGGCCGGAGAAAAAAAAGCTTGTTTTTTTTTTTTTTTTTTTTTTTCATTCATGCACTGTAATGAATCGGGTGCTACTTAATAAATGCGAGGCATTTATCAAAAGTCTCTGTGGTTTATGAGTTATGAGCAAGTCCAGAATCTTCCCTGATCATAACTACAAGCTCTCAGAAGACTATAACGTACTCAAAAATTCAAAAGTTGGGCAGCTTGTACGTCAAAAAGGTCCAGAGCCTGAGACTGTTTTCTTAGGTGTCATGATTCAACATTTTCAGCCAGATCGGTTGATATACAAGCTCACCGACATCCTTCATTCATCGCTAATGAATAAGAACACCCCAAAATCCGAACGCTTTAGTTTTGATTATTCTGCCTGTAAATTCATAATCCTCAAACTTTTACCTTGAAGTTTTGTTTACTATTAACTGTGCCAGCTGTTTGAACAAAATGAGATCTCTTATTTACATTGACCCTATAACTCGTACATATTATTGCTAAATTAGGTTTCTTATGCTTGAAACATCAAAAAAAAAAAAAAAATTAAACTAGTTGCATTAAGCAGACTAAAGATTCACATGGGTTTAATATTGTACACATATACGTATATATGCGATACCACGACTTGATTGCAATGTAATTTTATCACCTAACAAAGAACCAGCCCAAATGTATGACAGCCTCTCCAATAACATGATCCAAGATCATTTAACTTTGAAAAACATATTTGCACTTAATTAAAGTTGAAATCGAAATATAAAAAGATGAGGGGCCGATCAGCAAGATTGAATACTCACTTCACGAAAGCAAATTTAAAACTGGTTGCAGTAGTAATTAAACGTCATTTGATGTCTTTGATGTGAATCAAGTTGAGTTGTTGGTAAGCCCTGTTACTGCTATTACAAGAGTGAGTTGTAATTTTCTCTGAAGAGGCACTGAAGAGGCACTCAAAAAGTCTGACCCGTTGAATGATATCTTGATTAAGTATGGATTGATCATTATTTGAATTCATTTCATAACAGGCTATGAAGGCTATGAAGGGATCTTTAGATAGATGAATCAGAAATACTAAATTTATCAGATATTCAAATGACACAAAATCGAAAAGAAAAAAATTCAAAAATTTGGAACAAATGCAGAGTTGGAGCTAATTTCCTAGGATTATATACTTATCAACCAGGGAATTGATCTCCCGCCTTGAAAACAAAACAAGGTGAAAAAGAAACATATATTTCAATTCAAACTCAAGGGGGTAGGCTTTTAAATGTATTTGTTTGTATTCACTTGTTCATTTATATATATATATTTTTTCTCCTGATCTTAAAGTGTATTAGTTGGATAAAAACTCTATATAAATTAAATAAAACCTATATAGTGCAACTTCATAGTTTACTAGTTCAATTTACCTGTAAATACCTTAATTGATGCTTCGGAAACTGTTGGACACTCATTATGTGGCTAATGTATTTTTAGTTGTAGTCATAATACTTGTATATGAATCTCTTGATGCGAATTAACCTATCACTGATTACGTAAAAAACGAATAGATTTAACTCAGATTTTTTTTTTTTTTGCCTTATGTTATTTAAAAGCTCAAATTCGTTTTTGTGTCACAAAGAAAATCGAGTTTTCCAGATTCGTTTTTGTGTCAACAAAGAAAATTGAGTTTTTAATTGAAATTTTAAACCCACAACTGATAAGTATAAGAACCCCCCCCCCCTCAGAATGTAACCTTTACATTTTTCACATTAAGAAAAACAACAGCTTCACCACTATTCAGCACACCTAGCAAGATGATAATCTCCACCATATATAACTTTACTCTTTGCCCATGCTACTATCTACCATTTCTAAAATTTCACTCTTTAACTCATATTTTATCTGGTTCTTAAATGCTGCCCTCACCACTAGATCAGAACATATACAAGCAAGTTTAATAATGCAAGTTTCACGAACTCTACTCATTTTAATGCAAACAGTCATTTAATGATAATACAGATTGCTTAGTTTATTCTTGAGTTTCTTCGCTCATGGACCATCTGATTATTTATCGCTACAAAATAGGATCATATTGTTTTATACTTGCTACGATTTTTTGTTAATCGCTAGGCACCAGTCTTATATTCTCCTTTTGCTAATTTATTTCCTTGCTATTTCCATTGACAACTATTTTATTTCTATCTACTTTCACGAATAAGAGTCTATATTCCGCTTAAATCTTGGTGATGGCTTCGACTCCTGAGTCTTTTTTGACGACCAGAGTCTACATTCGACAGCTGACCTGTATCATATCAATTGGTACATATGAGACCTAATTCTTACTGGCTTCTTATTCCTATCCTTAGTTTCAGCAATTTTCAGAACCAGCTAACTTTACTAGCTATTTTCACTAGCAGATACATGTGTCACTAATGTCTATATACACCTTATATCTTGGTGATGACTTCGAGCCCAGAACCTTTGGATGAGCACAATCTAAATTTGACAACGTACCAATGATTCTGACCACGCCTATGCCATTCTTTGCTAATTTCATTCTAAGCTACCTTCATCTAGGTGTTTTACTCCTATCTACTCTCACCAACAGATCTCTGTCAGTTATGTCTATATCTAGATATTGGTCATTGCTCCGACCTCAGAGTCATGAGAGATCATTTGCAAGTAGTATAAGAGGAACATACAAGTATAGATATACTACTCGGTACCAACTTAGAATTAGCAAATCGCAGTACTGGTACTCAAAATCGTGTCATTTGGAATCATATTTTCCTTGTATTAAGAGTTCTTTGTCTGATCCTCTTTTTTAGGGCAAAATTTGATGCTGCTATGGATACATAGGCAGTTAGTGGAAGTTGCAATAATCAATGGAATAGCACACAAATAGAAAAAGTAAGAGCCTAGCAGACAAAACGAAGCACAGAAGATGAAACAATTCTATTTAGCACCGATAGATAAAAACAGAAAGAGAGGAAAATAGTCGAACTCTATTGGATGTTGAATTAAATCCATTTTATTGGAACTGAAAGAAATATAGACTTGATATCTATTCATTCTCATTGATCCATTGTCTTGGGTCTTCTGTGACTGTTGTTAGGAAAGGTCCAGAGTTGATGATCATTTCCAAATTGGTGATGAGGACTTCATCGTTTCAATTTCTTGAGATTTGAGATTTTCAACCTTTCAGCCGTTTATGTTCTTTGATTCAAGGTTAGTTTGGATACAATGTTTACCAATATTTGTCAGAAGAATTGATCTATCTTTTACCAAATATTATTCCTTTCAACCCTTGAATGTGCCAGTCGAACCTACAATGATTTCTGGGATCGCCAATGGGTCAACTGTTGAGACCATAATTGTCACAAAAAAATAAACCACTCAATTTTCACTTAATAATCTCTGAATTTCTCATCTTTACTCTCTGAAAATCCAGTCTTGATCCATCAAACCTTATACTGCCAAGTTGAGTTTAACCATGGGAAGATTGGGAACTAACCAGCTTGATGAGCAGCATTAGCTATAAAAGCCGAATCGTTCCTTGATTTGCCAAGTTTATCACAATCTAGAACCAAAATATCATCTGTATCGTGTCGGGCATGCTGTAAGACTAGCTCACTCTTACGAGCACCTCTTGGACTTCAACCTTGATAAACGTGTTTACATTTTCTTCAATCCATGATCTCAACTCTTGAGCCATATCCTATCTTTTGGACCAAAGTGCCTTTCTAGAAAGTGGTCCATTACACTATCCCATGAGTTTCTGTAAGTTGCTAATTGTCAAGTTTGTGAGATCCAAAATCCATCTCACAAACGAATTATTCTTACTTAGTGCAAACTTATTGTGATCTTGTCCTCTATGAAGTACTCTCTAATCGGATCAAAGATCACGACGGCTAAACTAGTGAATAGAGCCAAGATCAAAGCAATTGAAATTCTGGTATGAGTTTTTGTAATCATTCTTTTTTTTGGAACGTTTATCACATTGAACGTGTAAAACAGAGGGTATAAGTGTCAAATCTATAAAAGCATCGAAAACTCATTTAAGTTTTAATGCTTAGCTGTTCCTATGAGACTGAACTAGCCACTCGATAGCTGAGCTAACACATGTGGTCTATTAGGCTATATAGCTTGATTAGACTGTGAAGAATAGATAAGTCGATTAGACCATAATTCATATGTATCTTAATACTGAAAAACTGATAAAAATCTGTGTAACACTTTCAGTATAGAACTATTTTCTAGCTTTGTAATCTTCAGTCAGAAATGAGCATTGAATGCTTCAATGAATTCAAATCCGATCTAATTGGACACGCATGCAGATTGATATCTAAGCATTATTTTGAAACATTTCGGAACTTAATAGCCAGTAAGCCAGGATTTAAGAGAGTAAGGGAGTAGTAGCGTAAAACACTAACAATTTGTAGGGAGATAATCTAATCAGATACTCCACCAATACTTAATCAGTTTTTGAATAATGAAAATTCTGAGGGTGCATAAGAAAATTTACCCTGCCAAGGCGCGCGCAAAATGTAGTTTGTAGTTGGGAACGGAATGTGACAACGGAAAATTATTGTTCCAGATACACGTGTCTGATAAGTATAAATAGTTGTAACTTACTCTTAATTTGAGTAGTTTAAGTTAAGAATAGTGTATAAATAAATATCGAATAAACAATTGTTATAATGGATATAAACTTACATAGTAAACAATTACAAGAGGTTATGACCCACCCTGGTCGACTCGTGGACTTTAGACCAGACCTCATCTTAAATGGAGAATCAAATTTTGGTACATGGTATTGCACTATTAAAATGAAATTTGCTCCAAAAGGTTTAGGTTTATTGAATTACTTTGAAACTGGTACTTTTGATTATAGTGTCTTTAATACGACTTCTCCTGATAATGCTATGGTAATCGAACCTTCTGCTGCTGATATTGCCAAATGTGAAAAATTAATTCAAAAAATCATTGGTATGGTCATTTTTAAGTCTGTCTCACCAACTATTTTGAGAAATCTTGTCCAACGTTCACTCACTGGATATGATTTAGTTACTTTTCTGAAAGCTCAATATGATTCCCCTTCCATTCTTACTTCATTACAACGTCTGATTTCCAACATGAATAATTTAACTCATTCACCAACTGATGTTTTCTTCTTAACTTTCAATGAAGAATTTCACAATCAATTACTCAACCGTTACTCTGCTGATCAATCTAAAGCCATCAATGCTTTATTTCATGCTATCAATCTCAAAGTTCTCTCCATCTCACAAGTTGAAGAATTAATTAGCTCTTATCACTCCACTTATGGACCATCATATGACCAATTCAATTTTGAAAACATTGAACGATTATCAAATGACCTTTTTCCAACACCTTCTACTGATTTCTCCCCAACTCTTCGGCTGCACAACAAGACAAAAGTTTTAGAGTAGATACCATTATACACACCAGATACTTAGCAATACAAAAATGAGCACATAGAGAATCCAGCAACAGGTTATCGTCCCTTTTTAGCAAGTTTTCTTTGTATCTTCTGCTACAGATATAGCACTCAGCTCAGACTTATACTACACTGTATCCAACAGCCGCCATATCCATCCATGTTGTCCCCGTCTCTGTGTCGTGCATTCTGAAAAGTTCTATAGCGTAATTTCATTCAATATCCATGACACTTATGACCATTTTAGCATACTTTTTACACAAACTTTCTTTGTATCTCGTGCTACAGATATAGCACTGAGTTCAGACTTATACTACACTGTATCCAACAGCAGCTACATCCATCCATGTTGTCCCAGTCTCTGTGTCGT
>JAJMFM010000121.1:0-12794 GCA_030574875.1 Taiozyma peoriensis
CACATATAGCAGAAGTGGCGTATTCTATATATAAAGGAGGAAGAGAATTGAGTGAACCATATGAGAAGCGAGATTCTTCAGAGATATTAGATATTGCATTAGGTATTTTAGGTGGAATAATTTTGTTCAAAGGGAAAATTACTAGTGATTTAGATGTTGCTGGAACGTTGGGTGCACTGTATGGGGAGATGGCCGATACAGCTGATGGTAATATAGTTGAAGCATTTCAAAGGGCGTGTCTAACCTATGCAGGAGGTGTTCAAGAAACAGATAACTTTATGAAAGCGGATTCCAGGATATTTGAAGGCTGGAAAAGTCACTTCGTGCTGGAGAATTTTCCAACGATTTACACAGCGAGAGACTATTTGAAACAGTTAAGACCTTCTTACCATAAGAAACGAGAGGCTGATGGGTAATTAAGAGTTAATATTTCTATCTGATACTCAAATGATAAGGCTGTGGTTAGAGACTGTGTCAGGATTAAGCTTGTTCTTGTATAGCTTTGATCAGATACTGCCTTGGTATTCCAATATGTTTGTATTATTAAGTCTAACGGTAACCATAATTTTGGTGAATTACAATTGATACCTTATAAGAGACGACATACGACTGCTGTCCAATCATTGTAGTTTTCCAAGATACACATCTTGACATGGTATATGGGCACATCACTGCTTTATTTTCACACTCTGTCCCCGTCTGAAACAGGGAGAGTTAGGAAGTAATTTTAAGACATGTCCATATTAGCTCAAAATTTAGAAAATTAATAAATGACAGACGCGACTGTAAATTCAAGGCTGATCCCTTAGATTGTACATTAACATTCATATTGTTCACGAAAATAGATCTGTAGATTCTATCGTGTCTTTCAAATAGCTCAAGTAGTAATATTCTATTTATAACTACTAAGATATTCAAAAATAAGATAAAATGTAAACTTGATTTCTTCTATACACAGTTTTCCTATATATTATAAAGAGATGATAGGTCTTAGGGTGTTTCTTCATATTTATACATTCTGAGAGAAATCTCCTTAATGCTCTCTACAGCTCTTGTTTCATAACTATCTCTGATAAGCTAAGCTAAGGAAGATCAAAGTAAGTTTGATAGTAACTATTGTAACTAATAGTAGATCTTCTAGAACCATTGGAGATCTACAAAATCTACATTTTAATTTTATTTTTCTGCATTTATAATCTTAGCTGAGAATACATTAGACTTGGATCAATCTATTAATGAACTAAACTTTATAATATATGGTTAAACCATTTATGGAAGACATTAAAACTCAACGGATTACCTAGTCAAATATTCTTACATTTGATCTAAATCGAGATCTTTGGATCTTGTCTGAACTCTTTCGATGAATTATTTCAGATTTCGCTGTAAATTTCCTGTAAGACTATTTTTACATTTTTCAACTAGGCCTCAAATCATAACTGTTTCCATTCTATAAGTTGCCTGCCCAAAATAGCTATGTTCATATCATATAAATTTCGAAATTTAAACAGATTGTAGGTACCTCAAATTATGAGGACGAAACTCAAAATAGCCGTGAGTTGAAGCTGGCTTGTTTTTGGTTAACCATGATTTCTGTGCTCCTACTCTATAGTAAATATAACTAGAAAACATACTAGTTGAAGCTATTTACGCAATCAGAAAAGCTAAGAATTTGAGAACTGTAGCGGTGATAGATATTCGAACGTTACGGCCTTAACATTGGTGGAAGGCAGACGTAAAGATTCTTCTAAATTTACACAAAGTCAATATCCGAAAATTCATGTGAATCATATTACATTGATGCCATTCGTTATCGTAACGTTCTGAGCAACTTCCACAATCGTATGCTGTTCTCCAGTAGCATACCAACATACATTTTACGTTAAAGCTTGATCCAGTCTAGAGAAGAGTTGAACATGTAGTAGAGTCTTATAACGCTTAAATTTAATTGCAGACGATAAAACATAATCGTTTCGATCGAATTAAGACCCTGAAAATTGCAAGTGATATGATCGAGGGGGTTTCAAAAAGAACATCGCTCTCGGTGATTAGAATGGTTGATACTTTATAGCTCACCGCCAGCTAGGCTACTAGGGAGGTCTTAAGAAGATAGCCTTCCGTCTGTAGCATAGCGGATTACCTTCTTCGAAAAATAGTCTACAGATACCTTTTTGGGTAATCTACCCCATATTTTTATAGTACCAATTTGGAAAATTTCGCGCTTCTCCCCACAACTTCCCACCTAATTCTAATCTCCACCCAACTTTTTTTTACACCATGCATGTTTTAGTTGATTTATTTCAAGTTTAAAAAGTTTTAAAGGAGAAGTTTGGGAAAGGAAGCCTGTGAGCCTGGCGGGGTCTCCACCTGCCCTTTTTAATTCAAATTTGAGCGTAAACGCTTTAGTCAAGTTGTCATTATCAAGCGGCAGTCACAATCAGTCATGCGTCACGACTCACTATATTTCCTGAATTTATTTCACCTTGACAGTAAGAAGTCAAAATCGTATGAGCAGTTAAATTCTACACTTCACTCAAGTTAAACATTAGGCTTTTGAACAAATGAGATCTGATCTCAAATATCAGTGACATTCAACTCCTTAGTTGTCGGTAACTAAACAAAGAGACAAAGAGCAAAACGTTGGACAAATTACGTTAAACTTAAAAAGGTACATAACATTTTGGCTCGTCATTTTTTTTTTATATAGACTTTCTGTTTTAAGTTTGCATAATATTTTTTTTTAAAAAATAACGGTAGGTTGCATTTGGGGAAACCTTGAAACTTCTTGCAAAGACATAGGTTTATTCGTTGATTTCTAAACTGTTATTTCAAATTAAATCATTCCATTTTCTCTTTGTAGCTTTCCAACGCCTAAGTATAGATGTTTATGATCGATACAGAATTGATTCATTCTATATTGCTTATAATTTAGCCCTCACGCTAGTTCCAGTATTCAAGACAACTCACTCGCTGAACTCCCAATTTTCACCCTAGTTTAGACTTTCAAGATACAAATCTGGGGAAAAAGAAAATTTTAGTCAAAGAATTCGACCACCATTAAAAAGTCTTGTCTATCAACTTCAACTTCAGACTTTGTTCAGTTTTATAAAATAGTAGCTAGTCAGCCATTACCCATTCCACTGCACTTTTCATCATGTCAATGACTCAAAACATTGACTCTTCCACTCATTATCACGGTCAGCAGGTTAACAATAACAATAGCAATAACAATAACAATAACAGTAATGAAACATCACCAGAGCCAACTAGCGAGCTCAAATCTGTCTCCTCAAGACAAAAGAGAACGAACTCACGTCCCTGTGATGCTTGTGCTATAAGAAGAGTCCGTTGTGATATTCAAATTAGCTTAACAGGTCGTTGTACAAACTGTACAAATCATGATGTCAACTGCACAAACCTAAGAATACGTCATAAATCTGGCCCAAAAAAGATCAAACAAAAGACAAGAGAATCTATCATCAACTTAATTTCCAACTCTGCCAGTGGTGAGGAGCCTTCTGGTTTTGCAAAGATTGGTACGTCCCCTTTCCTAAAGACACCAGATTTTACGACCTCTTCGAAGACATTTTCATTAAACCAACTTTTACCATTTTTACAAACATACCAAACTTGGTATTACTGTATTTGGCCAGTGTTATCAGTTGCTCATTTGTCTTCGATTCTAAACGCCAAAGCACAACCATCAGATCAGCCTTTGGTCTTGGATGATGAGAAAATTGCTGAAGCTTACGCCTTATCCTGTTCTGTATGTGCGGCCATCGCTAGACATAAACAATTCATGAAGTCTGCATCCGCTGCTTTGAATTTTGACAGCTTCCCTACGTCACATGAATATGCAAAAGAGGCAAGAAGAGTGATTTATGAATTCGAATTAAGATCATTGCCTTCAATGAACGCTTTGCTAACGAACTTCTTTTTACATACATATTTCAGCAATGTGCCGGATGGTGCTAAGAGAGGCATGGTATACATTCGGGAAGCTATTTCCATTGCACATATGCTTTCTCTACACGATCCAAACTCCTTTGTTGGGAAAAGTACTGCAGAAGCTCATAGGTACAGAAAGATATATTACCAACTTCTAGTCACAGAACGATTTATTGCATTTGAAACTGGTTTACCTGTTTTATTAGAGCCAACGATTCCAATTCCATCACTTGAAGATGAAGAATATCCTGATTTATTACACGGGTTCACTGAGCTAGCTCAGGTCTTCAGCGTAACAGATAAGCAATTCTTTTCAGAGTTGGATAAGAAAGTTCTAAAACCAAACAGAGACGGTAGTGAATCTGATGTTTTCCAATACTCTGATATAACCATGTTACAAGACTTTCTGCAAAATCAACCAAGTAATGTGAAGAAACAATGGATTTATAAGATTCAAAAGAAGTTTGATCGTAAAATTGAGAATGACAAGATTTTGATTGATTCACAAAAGGTTAACATCATGCTATCCAAATCATGGTTTCAAAGTTTGGGTTGGTTGATTTCTTCTGAGAACTTTTTGGTCAATCCAAGTCATTCATCTTCAATGGAGGATTACTTTAGTATCAAATATCCATTGAAAATTGCCAATGACTTCTTAGTCTCTACTAGTGGTCTGCCAGAATATGCCTTTGAATCAAACGGTCCCGGTGTTTCGGTGAAGTTGCTAGAAATAGCTGACTCCTTGCACTCTTTTACAACCATGTCAACAGATCAACATGAAAATAGTATAGCATTTGATCAGTTGAACACTATTTTTAAGATGGTTGTACAATTTAAGAGTGATATGGTAATGCCAAAGTCTATATACAACAAAATTGCCAATGCCCTAGACTCGAGAACTCTTTCCATCAGGCAACCATCCAGCTCTGAATCAAGTGGATCTATCGAGATGTTGGAAGATGATGACAATCAGTTCTTTGGTTTGACAAGAAACAATGGAGGTAGCATCACCGAAATTACAGATCTAACTGAATCGGAAATAAATTTGATACCAAAGGTTGAAGAACTTGAGAATAATGATCTGACCTTGACCAACATCAAGTCCTTAACACCATTCTTGGAGGATAACATCAATTCTGGAACTATTCACAGAACCCCAAGCTTCACGCAGTTCACGATGAACTATTGCTTTTCACCATTTACTCAACCAGGTAGTAATAATGCCATCAATAACAATTCTAACAATGGAATTCCAACGACCGCCACAAGTCCCTTTTCACTTGGCCAGTACAATTTGGCCGGAATTTGATCTTGTACTTTTTTGTTTTTACGTAATGAGATCATGACTTGTCCTTCCTAAAATGTATGGAATATTTTCTTCGTTATTCCTTTGCTCTATAATTTATGAGCTTCCAATAATTGCTAACTATTATAATCGACTTGCCATAAGTCTACTTCACACTTTTTTTGCCTGATACTAATATTTTACAACAACTGCTGCCAATCAACCTTTACTTGCGAAGCGTTTTCAAATAACATCAATAATCTGATTTCGTTATTTCCAAGTGACACAAATATATATATATATATATCAATTAATACAGCTTGTTTTACTTCAAAAAGAATTATTAAAGTAGTGATTTCATATGTGTATTACTCCCAGCTAAAGACAGGAAGGCTATTTAAGCAAGTATGCTCTACCTTCATATGGAGTTAGTTCCTTTTCATTAATATCATCGGCGTTGGAGATAATCAACTCTAATGTACCATCAACCAAATTTTCAAATTTCACCTTCTCATTACTGAAATTCAAAACAACATAAACTCTCTTACCAGCTTCATTCGTTTTCAAGTAACTAAAAGTTTTCTCATTATCATAATCAAGAATTTCAAAATAGCCATGGTTTAAAACATCAGAGTGTGCTTTTCTAACAGCTAGTGCTTTTTTCCAAAAGTTCAAAATGGAATCAGGATTTGAAATTTGAGATTTAACGTTTATCTCTTTATAATTATCATTGGTTCTTGACCATGGAGTACCTGTAGTAAACCCACCTTCTGCTGAATCATCCCATTGAACTGGAGCTCTAGCGTTGTCTCTGGCTAACAAGTTGATGGTGTCTAGAAGCTTATTCTTCTCTTCTTCTGATGCATTTGGGTTTCTTTCATTAAAAGTGGCCCAGTAGTTAATGGTGTTGATATCTTTGTATTCAGAGATATCCCAAGATCTTGGAACGTTGGTTGTTCCAATTTCTTGACCCTGATAAATAAATAGGGTACCAGTCAGTGTGGTTTGTAGTAAAGAAAGCAATTTAGCCGATTTAGCCCACAAAATTTTGTTTGATGTGTTACCAAATCTTGAAACGGAACGAGGTTGGTCATGGTTTTCAATGAAGACAGTAGACCAAGCATCTGTTCCTCTAATGAATTCACTTTGAGCAATAATTGCATCCTTAAACTGTGGCAAGGTATAGCCAACATATCTGAACCTATCACCTCTATCTGAGCCGACCTCAACTGTATTGAACATGAACAACATGTTCATCTCTTTTTCTTTGGCACTGACATATTTCAACGTTTCTTCTCTCGAAGCGTGACCAACCTCACCAACTGTCATAGCATCGTAATGTGATGTAGACTTTTCATACATCTCCTTATGAAATTCATGGATTCTTGGACCATTGTTAGTTGTGCTTCCACTTGGTTGGTATTCTGAATCTGGAAATACAATTGGTGCATCTGCAAAGTCTTGAGTCTTAGAATACAAACCAGCAGTATCAATTCTGAAACCATCAACACCTTTTCTATACCAGAAATTTAAAGCTGTTTCATAAATGGCTTCTCTGGTTTCTTCGTTCTCCCAGTTCAAATCCGGTTGAGTTTCAGCAAACAATCTCAAATAGTATTCTTCGGTTTTTTCATCATATGTCCAAGCAGAACCAGAGAAGTGAGAACCCCAGTTATTTGGAGGATGTCTATTCCCCTCCGAATCATAACGAGGTTTTTTCCAGATGTACCAATCTCTCTTTGGATTATCAATCGAAGATCTCGACTGTTTGAACCATTCATGTTCTGAAGATGTATGATTGATAACTAAATCAAAGATAATTTTCAAACCCCTTTTATGAATTTCTTCAATCAAGGAATCCATCTCTTCAAGAGTACCATATTTTGGGTAAATTTTGTTATAATCAGAAATATCATAACCCATATCATCTTGTGGAGAATCATAATGAGGAGATAACCATATGGTTGTGATACCTAAATCTTTCAAATAGTCTAAAGTTTCTGAAATACCCTTTAAGTCTCCAACTCCATCACCATTACCGTCTTTATACGATGCCGGCCAAATTTGATAGACAACAGCGTCTTTCCACCATGGTTTTGTTGCGATAGTCATAATATTTGTTGAGTACGTTAGTTCAATTGAGAGTTCCTTAGGTTAAACAGTGAAGAATGAACAAGACTGAATGGTGTATTTTTTTTTGAGAAGAATTGATGTCTTTATACTTATTTACCAAATGAAATATATGTTGTCAAAAAAGAATTTAGTACTACGATAATTGAAGCGAGTAAAGAATTCACGATAATCGAAACGTTTAATGCTTAGCTTATGACAAATCGTATACGGAACGTGTTTTTTACTTCCAAGTTGAACGTCGGCTCTTAATCAATCTAGTGATCTGTAATTTTGAAGGGCATCTTAATATCTTGGTTTCAAGTAAATCAACATCAGGTAGAGTTATCGAGTTGAATGACGTATAGATTGGAAAACTCGATTTTAACTTACCCCGGTCATGCACGCATGCACAATATTTTTTTGTCGGATTAATTCGTTGTAATCTCGCCTTATTTTCGCAAAATATCTCGCAAATGTTTAGCTGTCAAAGATGGAAAAAAGCAGCAATTGTTGCGAAGCTTTCGGTAAAATCTGGGGTTTCAAGTTTTAAACATTGACAATGTACCTGAATATCATTTGTTCCTATCTTTTTGATAGATTCACTAAGATGATGCTCAAAAGATGGAGATTAGAATTTAAATTGCAAAAGCAAAAACTCATAATCACCACACTACTCGGGATGACTGAATCACTACCAGCAGAGGAGTTTCTCACGCCGCATGGATAGTTGGTCAACAGGTTTAAGCAAATTCTGGTTATATTAGGAAACCGTGCGTCACAAAATCATCGAGTGGACCAAAAATGAGAGTTTTGCAACCATATTTTCCGAGTTCTAAACATTTCTGACTCTGCAAGGAATTGTAAAATAGGTTTTAAAATCACTTGGCCTCGGTCATGTGTATTATTTTAATATTTTTTTCCCGCCGTAAACGCATGAGCTGTAAACCACGGACTCATCCTTACGCGTTGGTTGTAAATACAACCTTATCTTTAGATTCTCTCCTCGTGAAAATATGTATTTATGCTTCGCATTCGTGGATAACTCTGCAATTAACGGGCCCAATATCGCTAAATTTCCCCAGATTTTTCTGCGTCAAGCAAGACACGAATCATCCGAAAATCATTTGATCTAAAACAGGCAAAAAACTGTGATCATGTTGATATACGATATTGTTAACAGCTATCGAATGCGAACGATAATTAAGTGACGATGTGTAAAACTGCCACCCAAACTGTTTTGGGAAAGCGATTTTTTTTTTTTTGTTCGGGGTGACATTTACCTGTGTCTATGTGGGGTGAATAGATACCAATATCACTCTTGAAATAACTACATTGGAGTAATATCTTGAGAGTTGGACATCTTTTTATCAAAAGTACAATTAGCATATGCATGTATTAATTGAAGCCCCCCAAATTAATCAATCATACGTTAGATGATTCCCAAACTAATTGTTGGATGATGCAAAAAAATATTTTACAAAGATCATATCAAAACAACCTTGGGACATGGGTATGGAGAAATTAATCAGTTTCTATAATGTTTATGTTTCGGAATAATCATTGCTAATTTGGGCACCCCTTTTGGCATATTGTTAAAATATAAATACAGGTGATAATCCTAATCATGATAATTTGCAATTGTGCAGTGTTACATCACTCAGAAAACTTCAACAACTGAAAAGCTTATATCAAACACAATGAGTACAGAATTCGTTGAAGACATAAAGAAGCCAGACTCCAAAGTCGTGGTACAAGAAGACTTGACCAAAAAGGCCACTGGTGGTTCCTCGATTGACTACTCTGACAATCAAATTGATGAGTTTTTGGGAAAGTTTTTGGATATCAATGAAAACGCTAGACAAAATGAACACACTGAGAAAACGATGTCTTTGAAAGAAGGTTTAACTACTTTTCCTAAAGCAGCATTTTGGTCGGTAGCTTTATCAACAGCTATTATCATGGAAGGTTATGACACAAACTTGTTAAATTCGTTTTACGCGTTTCCTTCCTTTCTAGAGAAATATGGTACCTACTATCCAGAGGTGGATGGTTATCAAATCCCAGCCAAGTGGCAAACATCTTTGTCTATGGCTGTTAATGTCGGTCAGATCATTGGTCTATTTGCTGCTGGTCTTCTTGCTGATCGATTTGGTTATAGAAAAACTTTAATGAGTGCAATGATCTTCACCATCGCTGCTATTTTCATTTTGTTCTTTTCCCCAAACATTAAAGTTGTTCTTGTTGGTGAAATTCTTATTGGTCTTCCATTTGGTGTTTTTCAAACTTTGACTGTTACTTATGCTTCAGAAGTTTGTCCTCTTGTTTTGAGACTTTACTTGACAAGTTTTGTTAATGCTTGTTGGGTTATTGGTCAGTTAATCAGTTCCGGTATCCTAAGAGGAGTTTTGGACATTGAAAGTGCCAAATCTTACCAGATCCCATGGGCCATTCAATGGGTTTGGCCTCCTTTTATTCTTGCATTGTTGTATTTTAGTCCAGAGTCACCATGGTGGTTAGTCAGAAAGGGAAGAAACGAAGAGGCTAAGAAAAGTATCATGAGATTATTAAGTCCAAGTGCCAAATTGCCAGATGTGACTCCTCTTGCATCTGCTATGGTGAACAAAATTCAACTGACTATCAAAGAAGAACAGACTTTAGTGGCTGGTGTTTCATATTTTGATTGTTTGAAAGGGGGTAATTTCAGAAGAACTAGAATTGCTTCTATTGTTTGGGTTATTCAAAATATTACAGGTTCAGCATTGATGGGTTACTCTACCTATTTCTATATCCAAGCCGGTTTAGATAACGGTATGTCCTTCACATTTTCCATTATCCAATACGCTTTAGGTCTTATTGGTACTTTACTATCATGGACTTTATCTCAAAGGTTTGGTCGTTTCCAAATTTATTTTGGAGGTTTGTGTTTCAACTGTGTTAATTTGATTGTTGTAGGTGGTATTAGTTTTTCAGGTACTAAGGCTGGTTCATGGGCTATTGGTTCATTGCTATTACTTTTCACGTTTGTCTACGATTCAACAATTGGTCCAATGACATACACTGTTGTTGCTGAAATTCCATCTTCTACTGTTCGTACCAAGACTGTTATCATAGCCAGAAATCTGTATAACATAGCAGGTATCATCATTGCTATTGTTACACCATATATGTTGAATCCTACAGCATGGAATTGGGGTGCTAAAACTGGTTTTCTCTGGGGTGGATTTGCTTTTCTTTCAGCTATTTGGTGTTGGTTTGAATTCCCAGAAACAAAAGACAGAACTTACGCTGAACTGGATGTCCTTTTCAAAAATAAAGTTCGTGCCAGAAAATTCAAATCAACTGAAGTTGAAACCTTCAATGCTCAAGATTTGATTGACAAGATTGGTGATGAAGGTATCAAAGAGTTAGTTACAGCAAACCAGGGTAATAATGGTGGTCTTTTCGTCAACAACGAAAAAGTATAACCCAAACTTATGGGCAGCTTGACACTTTGATTTTTCTTGAATAACTTGAACGAAGTAAGTGCTGTTTTCAGATCAGCTTCAATTTCCATATAACTGGCTTTTTTTACGTAAATAGTTCTACAACATTGATTTGATTATGCTCATCAACTTGTATATCTACTCGAATGTAGTAGCAACAGGCAAAACCGTGAAACTTCTATATCCGGGGAACGACCAATTACTTGTAGATTTCCATCAATCTTGAGGAATGGGATAAGAATCTAGGGTACAATTAAATACCTAAGTTTTCAGGGACGACATATTACGCCCTTCATATCAATTGTTCACGACGTTGAAGCCGTCTATTAGGATCACAAAGTGAGATATAAAGATTTCAAATTTCATTGCTCTTTATCCACAATGTACAAAGATGTATAATGTCGCAAATAATTTGCATTTCAATGCACACAACAATTTTGGAAGGTTAAAGTTCACATTCGCTCTTTAAGATTGGAATATAACCACTTTTGATCCAGGTTTTGCGAATGCATAATACAATTACTCATCAGACTACAGTCTTATTCATCATTCAAATACTCACCAATGTAGATCCAAATTTGAGCAAGTCACTTGATAATTGAACATGCAATAACAATGTTGGGAAGGATAGTTTCAACTTTTATAGTTTCTAATCTAAACTCCAGCAGGGTGATTTAGAGTTTACAAAGAGGCCATTAGGTTCAAAGTTTATTCCACAAGAGTTTTCACCTCTCACTTCTTTTTTGATGCAATATGGTTTAGATTAGACATATCAGGTTGATAGACACAGGAAGATATCAATGAGTTGAAGACAGAGTATAATATAACAGCTGATCTGACGATTGCACAGCTCTCTGGACTATTAACATTAACAGGTTTTGAATAATGACTTTACTTCCTTCTTGTATCAGCTCTCCAATTGAGCATCATGTAAAAAATAGTGTAAAACTTATTCAATATATGGTCTAACGATTGAGACTATTTTTAATGAATAGTTCTACTGTGACTAATTCTTGAATAAAATATTTTTGTTCATGTGTTCAAAACCAGTGGATCATCTTTATGCCAAATGCATGATAAAGTTCTATGTTCAATTGATTAAATTTTAAGTTTCCAATTACATCAACAGAAGATTTACGCTGTATTTTAATGTCCTGGTAAGTAAATATCTAATTTTGATTGTTTTCTGGGCTCATAATTTTCATATCTGAAGCCAGAACACCAGTGCTACTGACTTTAACAAATGTGTAAAAATGACCTCAGCATATTTTAAACAATAATTTCTCCGGGGTCTTTTTCATATTTTTCCTAAATAGACGGCTACATTTGTGAAAAAAACTTTTGCCATGGCTGAAAATAAAAGAAATTTTTCCTTATTATGGGAGGAAACTAAAATTCCTTGAAGTAAACCAATAATTCCTGTGGAAACCCAAAAAGTTTACTACTCATCTCAAATTTTCGTACTTAAACATGTTGGATTAGTGTACGGCTCACTTTCACAGTCTGAACAGTAAGAGCTGAGCTTTGGCTTATTTTAATAACAAGTGTAAAGAATTCCAACGGCTAATAATTCGCGCTTATTTCAACCCATTCACTCACAGGGTTTGCCTATAATTCAACTCACATGAAGGTTTATAATTTTTTATTCCAGCTCTTGTAGCGTTACATAATTAACTTTCCAAGTTTAATATTAAATAAAGCAGGAGATAACAAACTAATTTATCTCACTAAAAAGATACCAAATTGAAGCACGCTAGCTAAAATTGTGTGTAACCGCAGGAGAAATTCTCGTTCAGTTTTTTTTTATCTTTTTGCTCTTCTCCATTTTGTTCAGAAGGAGTGGCGAGAACAAAGAGAAGAAAAATCTCCGACTATTTCATGGGGTGATCCGATAAATACAAAACGTCGTCCGCTAATTTGAACCCCCAGACTTTGTAAATTTTTTTTTCCCTAAGGGAGCGAGAGGC
>JAJMFM010000122.1:0-12322 GCA_030574875.1 Taiozyma peoriensis
AAATAACCAAAGAGTTCTAGTAAATTTCAGGGAAAAAAAGAGATGTATATATGAGAGCACCAATACCGTCTGGAAAACTCTAGTATTATCATAAAGCATATTCAGTAATGTTAAAGATTCCCTTAAGTTTGACCCAGCTGCCTTATTAATTCAAAGCAAAAGATTACATAAGCACTTACTAACAACCAAAGTGTATGTGCATTTTGTGTCACTTTCTAAGAATCTAGAAACAGCAAATATTAAACAATTTTTAAAAGAAAAAGACTTTTTAATTTCCCTTAATAGTTAGTTAACGTCAATTCATTAACATTTTATTAACTAATTTTCACCTTTTAATTTCAATTCTTAATCGTTACAATCTAAAACCGTACTAAAAAAAATTAAGGATAAATTAGAATCACGAGAAGCAAAAAAAAAAAAAAAAAAAAAAAATTCAAATTTCATACCTAATAAATCCGATAGCAACTAGCAATTTGTACAAAGATATATTAAAATATTAATCTACAACTATATATTTCATTTGTACATAACTTCATTATAAACTCATACAATACTTTCACTGAACATATAATCAAGATTCAAAATTATATAGGCATAATGTTTAAATACACAGGGACGTATTCATCCATGTGGGTTCTTTGTCCCATTTTTTTAATTGCATCTGATTTCATATTGACAAATTCAAATAAACCTAAATATAAACATCATTATAAGCTAGCTAAAGAGTATTTTTCCACTACAAATAACTCATCATCTGCATCATCATCATCTTTTCAATCACAAATAACTCCACAACAACAGCATAGTTATATCTTGTCACAATCCAAATTTAGAGAATTACCCACTGTTCAAGTTGAAAATTTGAATGTGGAGGAGCACAAGAAGGATGAAAAGATTGAAAAAAAATACGGTAGCAAGGGAAGTTAAATAATTCATCTGTATCCGCCATTCAATTATATCAAATCGTTTTAGTCAGTCATTCATTAATCATACCCTTTTTTTTTTTTTCATTCCAAGGAGTGCTTCTTTAGTTTCTGTTTTTATTTGCATGCCATCAATTCAATGATGTAGCACATGGTTCTGTTATATACTAGTTTTATAAGGTTCTTCATTTCATATCTTTATATCATTATTGTAGTATATATTATCCATGAATAAAATATATATCTATAAATATCTAAAAAGGCAGTTTCGATTGCCCCTTATCCACTTTCTTTATAACTTTCCTTTTCTTTAAATTGGTAATATTAGGACTTGAAGTTTTTTTCCTATATCTATCACTTAACAATCCTGAATCCTGTACAATACTACCACTCCCATTTATCTCTTTCATTAGCTTTAAAGCAAAATGATAATCATCATGTTCTTTGGTAATGCGATCAATTTCAACTTGTAAATTATCATCGTGTATAGGTTGATCTTCTAATATCTTGTTACATTTATTACATGAAATTTTAAAATCTGATGAAACTGTGTAAAAATTTGAACTTTCAACTTTGGGAGTAGCATTAAATTGATTCTCTTTTAATTCAAAATTTTTAATTTCAATATTATCATTTGATTGCCTTACAATGTTCATTATATTACCAAATTGTCTTTGTTGACCCTTTTCAATGATATCAAAATTACTAATACTCAAACTTAAATTATCTAAAGGGTAAATCTTACCATCATATTGAACTTCTAATTTTTTCAATAGATTGATACCATACTTGTAAAAAATTAATTCCATTTCATCAAAGTTATCATCATTACCAAAACTTGGTAATACACTCTGTTTTGAATGATTTTGTCCAGGACCATAAATTCCTTGAATTGGTGGGAAATTCTTAAAACTTTTAAAAGTTAGCTGTATAGTCTTTGGTCTTGTAAATTGATCGTTTTCTTCATTTAATTCCATGATACGTTGTTTTAAATCTGCTGCAAAGACTTTAATCCATTCACATGCATCTTTAAAAGTTGCACCTGAATCACCACGAATGTTTTTATTTGAATTCATTGATTTTAAAACGATTCTTTCAGATAACTGTTGAATGTATTCACCATTGATAAGTTGATGAATTTTCAAAGCAAGTGATGAATCTTCAGGAAATTTCAATTGTAAATCAATTAAATTAGGATATGCTTTTTTAATTTCTAAAACGTTTGAAATTAAAAGTTTTGATATTATATATTCACCAGTTTTACCACCCATTGACCAAAAATCTGAAATTTTAAAATTGTTTAAAAATAAATCAAGTTTAGAATTTAATACAATTGTTTGATTATTAGGTTTTTTAAAATCTGAAGCTAATTTAGCTATAGTCTTAACATGACCAATTCCACATGAAGTTGTATAACCTAGAGTTGATTTAATAACCTGCCGTATCTGTTGTGTTAAGTTAGATGCCAAAATTATGAATAAATCATCATAATCGGTGATTGTTATATCAGTAACGTCTTCATAACCTATCAAAACACCATTTATTGGATATTCAACTGAAGTATTGATATCAGGTAATGGATCAGTAAGTTGAGCATTTGCATCAATTGTAAAATTTGGAATTAATTTTTCAAATAACTCTTTAAGTACTAATCTACCCATATCTAAAAAGCATTCATCAACACTTGCCTTTTCAACAAAATCACATTGAGTTTTCAAAATTTTTAAAATTTTTCTACTTTCACGTCTATATGGATCTAAACTTACTTTATGATCAATTGGACTTGGAAATTTTTGATTATTTGTATCTAAATCTAAATCATTATCATGATATTTCCAAAAAGTTTCATTTTTTTTGAAAACTGCTGTATGAACTGCCTTTAAAGTTGGACATTTACTTAAAGCTGAGGCAAATGAATCCATTCTATTGATCCCAAAAGCTCTAGCAGCATATGAAACTGCAATTATAGCATGCCATTGTAGACAAACAACCGGATCTTCCACTGATAGACCTAATCTAATCTGTTCAACTTGAGCAAAAAATGCATTACAGTCAATATGTGCAATAACTGCCAATGGGGATTTATAAGCATTCTGTTTACTGTTTAGCTGCTTGAGATGGTTGATGGTGAATTTTGAATCTTGTATCCTTATATGGAGCATTCCCTATTCTCTCTTTTCCAAGATACAACAACAACAACAACAACAAACTCTGATCAAAACAATGGCAAATAGGATAAAAGTTGCCCTAAAAAACAACCATAGAAACTAAACCCACACATTATGATTGTGATATTACGTAATTAAAAATCAGCGCGAAAAAAAAACTAGTATAAATTTTAAAGGAAAAAATTTTTTTTTCCAACACAAAGTTGATGATAGATGAGATTGAAATGGTGTAATTATTTATGGTGGGGCTAATGTTTGTAATGAGCTAATGTTCAATTGGTGATTGGGACTAGATTCAGTTGAGTCCAACTGAAGTAAGTAGCAAAAATCTAAACATAAACCCCGCACGTTACTCTCACAGCTTTTAAAATGATGACTAGCTGTCGCCCCAAACTGATATCGAAATTCATGATTGATTTTAGACAAATGCCAAACACACTGAAAATTCTGATTTTATTACAATTATATATTGTATTGTGAGAGTATTGTGTGTGTGTGTGTGATAATTATCACGTTGAGTGAAAATACTAACAATTTAAATAGTTTCCAATCTCTAATACATAGTTTATTTTCACAATTTTATATATATATATGTATATTTTATTTTTGCTAATGATGTACTATTTTTCATGCTAATCATGAACTAAAATATGATTATAAATAAAAAAACTTAACTGAAGCATACCTTTTTTTAAATATACAATACATAATTACCAAATAGTAATCTTGTAAACTGTTATAACTATGTACAGAAAACCAGCTTCTTCAAGTAGGATAAATAAACAAATAATTGATAAAAAAACAGAGTTACAACTTTTGAATGATCAAATTGAAGAATTAAAACTAGAACTACCATTGGATGTAGATTCATTAGTTAAACAGAATTTTAAATATTTAAAACAGTACAATCAACTCAAAGACATTTCAATGGATTTAATAACGATGATTGCCAACCAAAGACAGGTTAGAACAGTTGAAATAATTCAAGAATTAGGAATTGACAAGATATGATGCTATTCTATACTATACTATACTATACTATTCTATACTATATATGTTATATATTATACACTATAAACTATACTATACACGACAATAGATATTCTTGCTAAACTTGATGATAGATTCAATTAGTACCCTTTTGCAGTAGTTTGATCTCATTTAATCTTGATCTTCACCGCTTTACGGAATGGAAATTAACCACCGCTAGAAATTTTTACGTGTCACCAAGAAAAATATAGAAAAAGTCAACAAACAATAAACAGTAGACACACACCAGTTGTCTTGAACAGTACAAGGGCAAAAATACATTGTCAGAGAAAAGTGGGATTGTCTATATGTTGCAATGGTCTCTCTGATACCTTCCGATGGGTTCTTCAACCATCTTCTCCCACTTCCCTTTCGCATAATCCTCACTTTAAACCTAGCAAATTATCTATGGTTAACCATATTGAAATTATACAGATATAAATTTTCTGCATCAACTCTACCAAATCTTATCAAATTAGAATCAAATCACAATTTAAACAATCTTATAGTCCAATCTCAAGAATCCTCTACTTTAAACATCTCCATCATTTCCATTTCAAGTTATGTTCTTTATGGATTCTTACATTCAACTTCTAATGAATCAAACAATACCAGTTTAATCGATTATATACCCTTGATCACCCTTATAATAATAATTGGTTATTTAATCCATGGTGATACAGTTGGTTCGCAAAGGTTGCAAACTACTTTGAAGAGAGTTTTAAAAGGTGATATTGATCAATCAAATAGAAACAATGATATCCTTTTAAGTGATTCTTTACTATCATATTCTAAAGTACTTATAGATTTAACCATTTATCTAATTCATCTATACGAATCTAAATCAAGTTTTTCAACGAAAAGTACAGACTCGGAAACGTTACAATCAAACCTAGATAGATCATTAGCTGAAGAATATTTTTCAATTGATCTGTTAATAGGTTCAATTCCAATCTTTATAAGATTATCTCAATGCTATAGAGAATACATTTCAACTGGACAATCATCCCATGCTTTGAATTTCTTGAAATATCTAACAAACCTCCCAATGGTTCTAATATCACTTCTCATCAAACTCCAATGGGAAGTTAAGGACTATTGGCTCGTTGGGTTTGGATTGATCAACTCGACTTATTCTTTATATTGGGATATAGATAGAGATTGGGGGTTTAATCTATTTAAATCCATTCAAAAGCCTGGTAGTTTCAAAGATCTACGCAGCTTAAACGTCAAAAATGACGTGTTTAGAAAGGATTTAATCCTTTTCGATCGGTTAGATAGAGATGATATAAGTTGGCAATACTATTCCATTATAGCGTTTGATTTCATTGGTAGATTCATATGGATTTTAAAATTAATACCTTTGTTTGGTGGGAGAGATGGATTATTGCATCAGGTTTTATTCAAATATGAAGTTGGTTGGTTTTTTTTACAAATATTGGAGATTATAAGAAGATATCTATGGTGTTTGTTAAAATTGGAGATTGAAGTTGTTAAAAATGATCAAGATGTTGAATTAAATAGAATCGAATGAAAGAAAAAAAAAAGTCTACTCTATATATAATGTAGATTATTTCTCTATTTATTTTTTATCCTCTGGTTTGCCTCGTCTCTTATTACTTATATTCTTTCTATTATTACTCTGTCTTTCTCCCTTTGTTAAATATCTAAACTTCTTCTTTCTTTCACGTTTTGGTTTGGAAGCACCGGCAATTACAGCATACTTCTTTGCCCTTTCTATACTCTCTTCTAATATCTTTGAAGATTCTGCAAGATTAACATAGTTCTCTTCAGCAATCTTGAACAGATCAGTTGACACGTCTTCGATGAAAACTTCTGTCGATTCAGAGTCAACTTGTTTCCCTGGTGTTGATGATCTATAAACTTCACGCTTCTTAAGTATACCCTTTGGGTCATCGTTATCTTTATCATCTTGAATACCAGTCCATTCTTCAAACTCTTCATCATCCTCTTCATCCTTATTCTTAACATTAGCATCTTCCTCATCAGAATCACTCAACTCACCATTTAACTCTTTTAAATTATGCTTATATTTGTTAAACTGTTCTAATAAATCCTTCTGTTTCTGAAGTTTTAGATTCTTACGTGCTTCAATTCTAGCTAGACGTTCTTGCTCCTTGTTGAACACCTGCGCGTTCTTCTGTCTTTCAACTTTACGTTTATGGAACCCAGTTAAATACTCCCTTGTAATGGTTAGTCATAGATCTTTTATTGTATATATGACAGCCATATACTCACTCTCTTGAACCTTTGTCAAATACAACTTCTGCTACTGCATGTTTCTTGGCCTTGTTCTTGGTATATTTCTTACCACCGGTAAGTATGTCCCTATTACTTCTTGGAGCCATTGTCATGTGTCTAGATCACTATACAAATAATGATGTTATGGATTTGATAAGATGAGATGAGATGAGATGAGATGAGATGGGTTTCTCTTTAGGAAGTTTTTTTGAACTTTTTTTTTTTTCTAATTTTTCATTTACAATAGATTTAGAAAAATTACGTAAGAGATTCAAAGCATACAAATGACACATTTTAAACTCAAATAGTTATTTGTTTTATTGCTCGTTGAGTTGCTTTTTAAGTATTTCCAATTGAAACTCTGCAATGTCCAGCATCGCATTCCAATCTTGATCAGCATGTTTTTCAATTTTATTCTTAATCATTTTTTCATCATTACTATATCTAGTTGCTGAGGTTTTTTTCCCACTTCTTTCATCAATCCAATCCCAAATTTCAAATTCTGCCTCTTCTCTATTGGATCTATTCGTAATGGCATTATGAACTGATGGTACTATTAGATACTCTTCAGATCCAATCGTAATTTTTTCAACGTTATCAATACTAACACGGTGTGAGTTATTTGGTCCAGATCCAAAGAAAAATCCAATAACCTTGATGACAAGGAAGATGAAAACCACAGAGTAGAGAACAGAGTTCAACGTTTCCAAAGGAATGATAGAAGTGATGATGGATAAAACACCACCTGATTCAGATGCACTTTCTGAACCATTTTCATCACTTGGAATTTTAATATCAGATCTTGTCTTGGTTCTTCTTCTTTTCTTTTTACCACCAATTGAACTATTGCTTAGTAAAGTCTTTATTTCATTGATCAAAATCTTAGTACTATCCTTTTGACCATCAATAGTACCCTTTTCAATGGCACCTTTAATCCAACTTCTTCCTACCCAGTTTATCTCCGTAACAACGTATAACCTTGTTGAGTTGTTAGCAGCCCAGGATAAATAATAACTTGTGGCAACGGTAAATGATGATCCTGATGGAATATCCGGAGTTGCTGTGGTTAATATCACTTGGATGAATTTATTCAATTCGAAATGTTCAATGGTTTCAGTTATGTAACATTTACACTCTTTAGGTCCCACTGGTCCACTTAAAGGCTTTGTATACTGATAAGTTCTTTTCTTTGATGAACCTTCAGCTTTAAATGCAGGAATATCACTCACATTATAGTTCTTTTGAGCTGTAATTATACTCTTCAAATATGAGGTATCGTCACCAAATAACAAACTATAAATGGTTCCTAAAGGTGCATTCAATATTTCATCCGAGATTAACGTTTCAGTTGATTTCAACTCATGATCAAAATCTGTAGGAGAATGAGTCTTTGGACCAACAGTTGGTAAAGAAGTTCCTTGATCAACGTTATCATCATCACCTGAATCAACATCCTCAGTAGAACGATTGGCACCATTTTTATGAATCGCTTTCAACTCATCAACTAAAATTCCTATAGATTCCTTTTGACCATCAATGGCCCCCTTTTCAACAGCAGATTTAATCCAACTTTTACCCGTCCATTCGACATATGTATAAACCAAAATTTTGGTGGAGTTTCTAGGACCCCAAGAAAGGTATATCAAAGTATTAACACTAAAAGAACCACCAGATGGAACATCTGGAGTCTTGGTATTCTGTGTAACTTTTACGTATTTCTTCAAATCAATGAAATCCAAAGTTTCCGTGACTTGACATAGAGTTTCTTTAGGTCCAACTGGTCCACCTAATGGTTTGGTATAAGAATAAGATCTAGTTTTAGAATCGTCGAAAGTTGGGATTGTAGAGATTTGACTGTTTTTCTGCTTTTCAATGATCTTCTTGAGAATTGATGTGTTTTCACCAAATAAAGACTGATAAACTTTACCCAATGGTGCATCTATCGTAGTTTCAGTGACTTTAGTTTCACCAGGTGTTGGTTTATGATCAGGTTCTGTTGGTTCATGTTTTGTAGGACCGTCTATACTATCAGATTTACCCACCTGAGCATCATCATCCGAATCAGCTTCATCAGATGATTCATCGTACTCTTCATTACTTTCACCTTCGAGGTCGTCATCTTCAAAGGATGAATAAGTCTGTTGTCTTGAAAGATCATAATCAGTATTTACATCAAAATTAACATCTCTATGATCAAAGCCTCTTACTAGTTGGGTCCATAAGCTTAAAATCAACTCAAAAGTGGAATCTCTTTGTAAAAATGATGCAAAAACGTATTTCTGTTGTAAAGTTTGTATAACAATGGCATTGTGAAATAATCCAGCTGTTGTTTTTTTTTCAATTTGCACAATTTCTTGAACTGGAATCATAAAATTCGTTATCCAACCTAAAATATTTGATTTAAATGAAATATGACGTTCAGAAATATACAATCTACCTTGGATTAATATATCCTTTTGTAAAGCACAAGCATAGTCTTCCAGTAATTTATCATTTTTAGGGATTCCTTTGAACAGACTATGAAATTCACTGTTTCTCTTACTACTTGCAAAAGGAACGTTCTTTAATTCAACAGATGAAGCTGCAGTTGAAGTTACTGGAGCAATTTCGTTAGAACCACCTTCATTAGCAGCCGAGCCTAGACTCCCACGATGTAATTGTTTTTTAACAGATACATCCACATTAGAGTACCTTTGACTTGCTTTTAAGGCAGCTGTAGGTGACAGGGATCTTCGTGCCTTTGATACAGCATCAGATGCTTCATTTGTAGAATGTGTTGTTTCCGAAGATCTCATCCTTGGGAAAGCTCCATGAGAATCCGTTGAAATTCTTGAAGTATCAAAATACGGTCTATTAGATGTAATTGTATTATTTGACAAATCTTCCATTGGAGATAAAGGTCTTTCAGGTGGCAATTGGAAATGCTCAAAATCCAATTTTGGTGAGAGCTCACCTTTATTCAATGGAATAACTGTACCTGGGCTATAAGTATTTGCTCTTTCCATACCTGGTGGAGGGTTAAAAGTAGATTGTGCATTAGTTTGTACCGATAATGAACGATCGAGAGCATTTGAAGCAGGAGCATGATTGGAAGAAGCATGATCGAAACCCAAATCTTCCAAAGTCAGTTCACCTTTCCCCATAGTACTTATGACGGTTTTCCTCAATGGTTGAAATATAACTTCATGAGCTTCAGTCTTTGGAGATGACAAAATGGATGCTTGATCATTTGGTTGATCAATATTGTTCTCAGCAGACGAAGATACTCTATTCGATTGATTGAAGAGTAAAGTATCCAAATGTTGAGTGAATGAACCAGTAGGTGGTATTAGTAAAGAATGAGAAGATTCTCCATTCTTTTGAGGTGGATGGGATCTCAAATCAGATTGAAATTTATCAGAAGGTATTAGTGAACTTGCAACGTTAGAAGCAGCATGAACGATTGATGCGAAAACACCGCTACTATTTGGGGAGGAATTCAATGTGGATTCTGGTTTCGCCATATGCTTTTCAACTCCTGCTGATGAATGCAAGTTCGGTTGTTGAAGATTTGGATAATGGTCTAGTTGTTGCTGTTGTGGATGTAGTGGAGGTTGCAGGTCATCAAACACCCCTCGTCTTTGTTGTTGCTGATACTGCTGCTGGCGTAGACCGGGAAAGGCTGTCTGCTGTTGAAGGTCAAGGCTTTGTTTTGTATTTGACTTATTGGATTCTGTATCAAAAGTGTTATCATGTTTTAGCAATGATACCTTGATAGCAGCAGGGTCTGGCTGTGTTCTATGGAAATGATGTTTATGTTCTTCATTGGACCCATTATAGTTAAGGCTAGAAAAGGCTGAATCAGTCTCTTCCTCATCATCATCATAATCATCTTTTCTTCTTAAGTTTAAAAATGATCTGCTTGGTGATGCCCTTTGAGATCTGACGGATTGAATTTTAGGGGTGATTTGATTCGATCTCGAAGATGGCCGTACCGATAGATATCCTGACCCATTGTTATGCGTATCAGTTTCACTGTCAATTATTCCATTAACTTTCTCAGATTGTGAGGTCCTAAGAGAAGGATCTAAAATGGTACCACTATCCTTGGGCCTCTTGTTATTATTGCTCTTTAAAGAAATAAAACTCAATGGTCTAGGTCTGGATTCGCTCAAATTTTTACTGCGTGGAGTGTCATTGTTTGAGATGCTCTTTGGAGTAGACTGGATTGAACTTGGCCTTGAGTTGGATTTTTTAGAATTTGGTGTACTTGTATCTTCAAAGCCATCCGATTTTGATGATTTTTTCCCCAATCGACTTAAACTAAAAGCCATTGGTCCTGTTCACTTTGTTGTTAGTTTGACTAGAGGAAGAAGTGTTGTTGAAGAGTTGAATGGGTGGTTCTTCACTCGAAGAGCTCTATTAATTTTCACAAAGACAAATGAGGATAGATATATATATTTCCTTTAATAGAAATTTGTGTTACTCTTTTTTGCTAGTTTTCCTGCAAAATGTCATTCTCGGTAATTTTAAGCTTAACTTCTATTTTCGTGCGAATGACTTTTTTTTTTTTCGTCTAAAATTAAAATAGGAAGGAAATATTATCACTAAAAATGTAAGCAACGGCTTAGGCAAACAACATTCACTCCCGGTGAAAAAAGACCAAGGATTGGGGGACTATTTAGTACTTAATTGAACATATTATTCGAGTGAGGTACTCAAAGCTCTTACAAATTTCAATCAATGCTCAAGTATCGAATTAAACATTATATAATTTCAACTTTAGTGTTTAGTCTTTGTTAATAGGCACATCTCATTAACAATTAATATGAAACAAAGAGATCTAGTAGATTTCTAGAAGCTCCTAGGGCGAGCAACTAGTCTAACGGCATCGTTAAGGGCAGGTGATGTTCTTGGTGATGATGGTTGATCCTCTTATTGTGTCACATTTTGTCTATTTGTCCGTAAACCCATGCTATGTTGAATAAAGTGAAGAACAACAGTGTTAACCGAAACAAAAGAATAACTAACGTCTAATTGAAATCAATTTTTAAACATACGACACTGATTTTACTGAAAGATGATATATTCTTGATGCTGTTTTTTTCATACTAATTACTTAGTAAAGAGGGCTTTTCTATAATTTTTCAAAATAACATTTATATAAAGACTTCAATTGATAGATACCTACATTAGATTGAAGATTGAATGACAAAGTATTTAATAGCAGGTCTTTGGTATAACAAGTTCGGAAGATTATTAACAATGGTACAATTTTTTTCGTATCCTTTTACTCTCTACAAATCTTAGTTAACTTGAAGATCATACCACATTTGATAGCTGATAAACGTTCAAATGCAATAAAGGAAAACGTTAATTATCACAAATTCAAAGACACCTAAACTGATATACCTTTTTTTCACAACCTCTAAACTCACTTGTCCTAAAGTTTACACCTGTCATTGAATTACTTGAATGATTTCCTGTTTCACCCAGTGTTAGACCATTTACATCTTAACAGTCGTTGATTTTATGCCAATTCCGATTTTTAGTGAAAACTATTTCAGCTAATTTGACTAAAATATCTGTTATGTGTGATATCTTCCTAAGAATTTCTAAACAATAGGAAATTTGAAATTTACGAGAAAAAAACTTGACACTGAGATAATCTTAGGCGATTAGGTTGATGATATAATGTGTAATGCGAGAGATTAAGGTCTATGATAAGTTCCTTTTGAGGACGTTCAGTAGCTTAATTAACGATGTGTATTCTCAAATGTATGTAAATCCTCAGATGGGATAAGTAGTTTAGATTATAGATTAGAAGGAATCACTTCCTTTTATAGTAGATGGTTTCTTCGTAGAATAGTGTGGCTTGTTCTTGTAGGATCATCGATATCTTCTGACTATGTAGTAGTCCGACATGACAAGGATTTAGGTGTGATGATCTTAGTAGATCTG
>JAJMFM010000123.1:0-12194 GCA_030574875.1 Taiozyma peoriensis
ATTTTTGATTGTGCTTTTCCTCTCGAAAAAGATACAAAAACATAGGAAAAAAAAAAGGCCAAAAAGTATTAAGGAAGTTGAACTTAGCGCTTAAGATTGATTAAGTGAATAATTTAGATATACTCTATTTTAAAAGTATTTACACACACAGTTAGATAAATCACAATGGGGCTGTCGAATTACGAACAGAAACCCTTTGACGCAATCACCGTCAAACCGAACGAAAAGAAGAGTGAGTAATGAATGACCCGCCCAGATTATATGGGTATTATCTTGGTTATACTTAATTGAGGATAAGAATTGAATACTAACAAATTTTTACCAAAGGAGTCGCCTATTTTTACGATGGTATGTTTATACGAATTGAAGTACTTGATATGTGGAGATTTGATTTACTAACCCTATTGTTTAACAGCTGATGTTGGTAATTATGCCTATGGTGCTGGTCATCCAATGAAACCACATAGAATAAGAATGGCACATTCTTTGATCATGAATTATGGTCTTTACAAAAAAATGGAGATTTACGTAAGTATTATACTCACTTTTTACATTGTGTCTAGTTACTAACATAGAAATAGAGAGCTAAACCTGCAACCAAACAAGAAATGTGTCAATTTCATACTGATGAATATATTGATTTCCTTTCAAGGGTCACTCCAGATAATTTAGATTTATTTCAAAAAGAAAGTGTTAAGTTCAACGTTGGTGATGATTGTCCTGTGTTTGATGGATTATACGAATTTTGTGGTATTTCAGGGGGTGGTTCAATGGAAGGTGCTGCAAGATTAAATAGAGGTAAATGTGATATTGCAGTGAATTATGCTGGTGGGTTACACCATGCTAAAAAATCAGAAGCTTCAGGGTTTTGTTATCTTAACGATATTGTTTTGGGTATAATTGAACTGTTAAGATATCATCCAAGAGTCTTATATATCGATATCGATGTTCATCATGGTGATGGTGTTGAAGAAGCATTTTATACAACGGATCGTGTTATGACTTGTTCCTTCCATAAATATGGTGAATTTTTCCCAGGTACTGGTGAATTAAGAGATATTGGTGTCGGTAAGGGTAAAAACTATAGTGTTAACGTTCCATTAAGAGATGGTATTGACGATGGTACTTATAAATCCATATTTGAACCTTTGATCACAAAGATAATGGAATGGTATCAACCAAGTGCCATTGTATTACAATGTGGTGGTGATTCTTTATCTGGGGATAGATTAGGTTGTTTCAACTTATCCATGAATGGACATGCAAATTGTGTGAATTTTTGTAAGAATTTAGGTGTACCATTGATGATTTTAGGTGGTGGTGGTTATACTATGAGAAACGTTGCAAGAACTTGGGCTTATGAAACTGGGATTTTAAACAATGAAATTTTGGATTTGGATTTACCATATAACGATTACTATGAATACTATGGTCCAGATTATAAATTAAACGTTAGACCATCAAATATGTACAATGCTAATAGTCCTGAATATTTGGATAAGATATTAACTCAAATCTTTACAAATTTGGAAAGCACAAAGTTTGCACCAAGTGTTCAAATAAATGACGTTCCAAGAGATGCAGAAGATCTAGGTGATGAAGATGAAGATTTACCTGATGCTATTGATACTAAAGGTGGTTCACAATTTGCTAGAGATAACATAATAACGCCAAAAAATGAGTTTTATTAGACTCCGTTGTAATCGTCTGCCGTTCATTGTGGTGCTCTCTATGTTCTCCTTTTCCCCTTGGAAATATTACTCTTACCATTATGATATATATATGAGAGTGGTTACAACTGTACAATAATAAAAAAAAATAAAATAAAGCCCAGTTTGAGTAGTAACATATACCATATCCTTGTAATATTTGTGACTTAATATCATCATGTCCAATCCATAAAACAAATTATAACCGGTTAAAATCCACCTCCTGTTTAGCTTTCAACTTGCTTCACTTGACAATTAAAACGAACAGCATCAATGTAAATTTGGTGTTAATTTTAGCAACTTGAAGATATATCCGTTCCTTGCAAGGGCTGCTATAATACTTCGTTTCTTTTACCTATGATTACTATAAGAAGCTTCTAATAAAAATGGTTAAAGTAGGTGGAAAATTCCCTAATTTGGTTCTTTGTCTCCGCAAAAATTTATGCTCAAGGTATCTTGTAACTTCAACCGAGCATTTAACCTCTTTTATTTGATTCAATTAGTAATTCGAATATATACAATTGATATAAATTCAATGTCCTATGCCTATTTTGATCAGTTAAAGTGTTAACAAGAAATGATCTTGACAAGTTAATTATCCATATGGAATGTCATCGATACTAAAGAAACCTGATTCTGTAAAGAGTAGAGAAACAAATATAGAACTGTTAAACTTATCCACTTTAAACCCAAATAATTCAATCCCACCAGTGTTAAACCTTACCAAAAGACCAACAATCAACAGAAGAACCTCTTCAGTCACCACTGTTCCTTCAATCAACTCACTTTCACAACCAAACGATGAAGAGTCACATTTAGAAGATCTTACCAACGTACCAAGTATCCCTTTACCCTTGATGACGTTGCATAACCCTCCGAGAAATTTTCAAAGAGTCATTGCTATTTGTATTTGGCAGTTCATTTTGGGGATGGGTGATAGTGTTGTTGGTGCCTTACTTCCTAGTATTGAACGGTACTATAACGTAAACTATGCGATAGTATCCTTGATTTGGCTAGGTAATGCATTAGGGTTTATAACGATTGCATTTACCGGTCATTATTTGGATGATGCTTTAGGCAAACAGAAAATGGCTTGTTTGAGTAACATTCTTTTCATACTAGCATTTTCTCTAGTTTCAGCTGGTACGCATGTCTTTGCATTGGTTGTAATGGCATATTTCTTCTGTGGATTAGCAGGTTCAACAGGTGTAGCTCAACATAACTTATTCTTGTCAAAATTTGAAAATTCTTCTAAATACTTGGGAATCTTCCATGGATGTTATGGAATTGGTGGATTTACTGCACCTTTGTTAGGAACTTTAATAGTTGGTAATGCTGGTTATGAGAAGTGGAATTATTTCTATTTGATTCCATTAGGTCTTGTTGTGATTGATTTGGGGTTGATAGCATGGTCTTATCAAGGTGCTGACGAAGATCTTGAACCCTTTTATAGAAACGTTGATAATATAGCATTGACAGAATCTTCCAAACCACAAACTCATGATTTCAAAGCAGCTTTAAAAGACTACAGATCATGGTTGACTTGTTCATTTATATTTTTCTATCAAGGTTCAGAAGTCTCGTTAGGTGGTTGGGTTGTCACCTTTTTACTGGACTATAGAGGTGGGAAGAAAAGCTCAACAGGTTACGTATCATCAGGTTTTTGGGCCGGTATAACCCTTGGAAGGTTTGCGTTGACTCATCTATTGACTAAACACTTTGGTGTTAGAAGGTCAGTTACCGTATTGGCAATACTTATCTTTGGTCTAGATATACTATCATGGTTAGTGCCAAACACAATTGCATCAGCTACTTTTGCCTCTTTGATGGGGTTTTTTATTGGTCCCATATATCCAATGATGATTTCACTAATCACACAAATCATACCACGTAAACTAAGATATTGTGCATTGACTTTAGCAACGGCATTTGGAAGTTCAGGGGGTAGTGCAATTCCATTCATTGTTGGACTTGCAAGCGAATTTGTTGGGACTTTTGTTCTACATCCTATATTCCTAGCATGTTATGTGCTGCTTGGCCTTTCATGGTTGTTGTTGCCTAATATCGAAAGAAAAAATGCAATAAAGAACATTTGGCAAAGAATTTGGTGATTTAATTGTAACAAAGATGAGTGACATTTCATATGCGTTTAAAATTATATGAATCAGTTGTTATTGGACGTTATCACTCTCAACTACAGCGATTCGTGTTGTTTTTCCACATCAAACAACAGATATGCATGTGAAAATGTGTCACAATTAACGTACAGGCAATCAAATTAAAAGGGTGGCCTTCGGTTATGAGGATTTTCGAACTTTGTGAAAGAGAATGAATGGCTATGGATACTTGACTAAAAATGTTTGTATCTCAACAAACAATCTGCTGCCTAAATCCGGTCATATCTATAAACATCTTTATCTACACGGTTAGGGTAATATAGGGATGAAGATCTATTAGTATGAAACAGAAAGATCAAGATTGAATTGATAAATTCGAACCACAGATGAGAGCATGGGGATTGTGTATAACTTTCGTTTTATTGGCTCTGAAAGCTAACAACAACATACATGTTGTACCACAAACTTTCTCTAGACTTTTAGTATATCTTTTTTGAAGACTTACAAGACTTTTCGAATAGCAGTAACCGCAGCAGCTGAAGCAGCACAAGAAGACTCCACAGGACTCCACATACTCCACAGTTCTAATCAATTGGAGGTAACAAGGACAAAGAACAAAGCACTACAATGTGAGATACTGCTAACCCTGGTTACGTGTTTCCCACCATATGTTGTAATCCGTCACAATTTATACAATGCTAGGCAAGTTATAGGCAATCAACAGATTTTGAAAGTAAACAAAAGCACTTGTAGAGTAAGCTCCGTTAAAATTTATGGATTCCCGCTCAAATTTTTTTTACTTAAACAGAGCTTGCCGCCTAAAACTAAAAATTACCGAGAAGCCACTCGGTTGGAAAAGTTTAACTTCAAGCGAAAACCGAACCGATAAAATTTCTAATGCATTAATGGTTCAAAAATAGAAAAAAGAATTGAAGTTTTCCTAATTGAATACATCGTACAAAGAGTATATCAAAGTAATTTGGCCTATCAGTTGTTATTTTTATAAAGCTACTTGGTTCATTTAACTGACTGAACTGCCTGCCCAACCAACTTAATCCCTTAAATATGATATAATAAAATAACAGGTCTTGACCAGAAGGATGATAATTTTATCAAAGTCTAATCGTGTCGCATTACACCAAAGGAATCCTGTCTGTAGCTGTCGGATATTTTCTAATCTTACAAGTTCTTCATGTGAGTTGAAGACTAGGCAGTGGCGAGCAAGCAGTGGCGAGCACTAAGAAGAAAAGTCAAGTCCACCACAGTAAACTTCAGTTATCTCTCAGAATCATGATAAGGGCGACCATAAGAACTCATTTTGTTAATGGCTCCGAGCTTTCCCGTATTACTTTTGAGCGATTGATCCCAAAAAACCCAACCCACGAGTTGTCAGCCAGGGTTCACAGTGGAGACCCTGGCAAACCGCCTCCGCCTCAAGTACGTCTCGGATCTTTAGAAACTAAAAGACGTTATTAATTATTTAGCGGCTTGTCACAAAAGAAAAAAATTATAAAAAACTTATTACATATTTTAGACACATAAAAAAACCTGCAAAAAAAGAAAAGGAACATGAACATACCAAGAAAAGTTTTTTTTTTTACATAGATTTCATCACTTTGTGGCTTTCTGTATTTATCATTAGCTTTTATGTGTAAAATATTTCATACAAAGACTCAAAATGGCTCCAGGTTTATTAGGCATTTAATTAATTAATTGAGGTACGATTTAACGTTTTACATATCACAATATTCCGAAATAGTACCAGCCGATCTCACTTCAGTAGGCGCGCCTAAGATGACATCGGGTAAGCAGTATTACTTCTAATCAAAAGGCAGTAAGAACACTATGATTTTGGTATCCACAGATTGCCTTATGATGTGACATAATAGCAGCTCTCTTAGAAAAAGCAGCAGCTTCATCATTAATGTGTACACAGTTTTGAGAAGCTGGAGATGAGCAAATGATACATACATATATATATATATATATATAATTCATCAGGACCCTTTTAATTTACCAAATTCTACTGGACAGTTTACAAATTATTAATCATATCTCAGTTCTTGAAGGCTATATCATCATGGGTATCTTTAACAGAAAAAAGTCTTCTGTTGATGAGAAGCAAAGCATCCATAGTAAAACTGAAGAAATAGTTATCAACAATGGTTCTTCAGATGAGAAATCTTCAAATGATCAGAAAAGATTAGACGTTGAATCTTTATCGTCTTTTACTAAAGAACAATTGGAAAAAAATCCATTTTTAGATCCAGCAACTTGTGAACATTATCGTAAAGTTTATAACGATGCTCATTATGAAGGTGCTCATCTATTTGATCCAGAATTTGAATGGACTGAAGCTGAAGAGAAAAAACTTGTTAGAAAATTAGATGTTAGAATTTGTCTTTTAAGTTGTTTTATGTTCGTTGCTTTACAAATTGATCGTGCAAATATTAAACAAGCTATTACAGATAATATGTTACCAGATTTAGGTTTAACCACTCAAGATTATAACTATGGTAATTTAATTTCAAGAGCTTGTTTTTTAGCAGCTGAATTACCTTCAGGTATTGTCTCTAAAGCCATTGGTCCAGATATTTGGTTACCTATTCAAATGGTTGCATGGAGTGTTACTGCAACTGCACAAGCGGCTTTATCAGGTAGAAGATCCTTTTTAGCTACAAGAGCTTTGATTGCTTTACTAGAAGGTGGATTTATTCCAGATATTGTGTTATGGTTAACATACTGGTATAAATCTGGTGAATTAACGAAAAGATTATCGTTATTTTGGACTTCATTATCAATTTGTGAAATTGGTCTATCATTAGTTGCCTTTGGTATTTTAAGATTACGTGGAGTTAGAGGTTTAGAAGGTTGGAGATGGTTATTTCTATTAGAAGGTTTAGTTAGTTTATTAATTTCAATTGCTGCTGCATTTTTAATGGTTCCATCTGCAGCTGGTACCAAAAGACCATGGAATAGAAAAGGTTGGTTAGATGAAAGAGAGCAAAAGATTGTTGTCAATAGAGTTTTAAGAGATGATCCATCCAAGGGTGATATGCATAATAGACAAGCTTTAAGTTGGGGTAAGATCAAAGCAGCTATCCTAGATTATGACATTTGGCCAATTTATGCAATGGGTTTAGTTGCATTTGCTTCTTATAACGTTGTTGGTGCTTATATTACATTAGTATTGAAAGATCTTGGTTTCAGTACTTTTGATACCAATTTATTAGTTATTCCAAATCACGTTTTACACATCATAACATTGATTGCAGTTAGTTGGGTATCTGAATATTTTAACGAAAGAAGTATTGTTTCCATGATTGCACCTTTATGGACAGTTCCATTTGTTGCAACATTAGCATTTTGGAGTGGTACAGCAAATGGTAAAAGTAGATCAGATGCTTGGATTACATGGGTCTTAGTCACGTTGTTACAAGGTGTTCCATATGTTCATGCTATTAACGTTAGTTGGGTTTCAAGAAATAGTAATAGTATCAAGACTCGTGCTGTCAGTGCTGCTTTATACAACATGTTTGTTCAAGCAGGAGCTATGTATTCTGCCAATATCTATAGACCAGATGATAAACCACAATATAGAAGAGGTAATAGAGTCTTGTTAGGTATTGCATTTGGTTATTGGGCTATCATTGGTCTTACAAAAGTCTTTTATATATATAGAAACAAGCAAAAGGCTGCTAAGTGGGATCTTTTAAGTGATGATGAAAAAGCTTCTTATATTTTAAACACTACAGATGAAGGTACTCAAAGATTAGATTTCAGATTTGCTCATTAGTTCTATATAAAATTGATTTTTTTTTCAGTACATTTAAGTCATAGAAGGATATTATCAATTAATCTTGTAGTTCTATCTCCTTCTGTGATATAAACTGCAATACTTAAAGCTGCACCTTCATCACCAATTTGGTCCAATTCTTTTAAAGTTTCCTTATCAGCTATAGAAATATAATCAATTTTGAACAGGTTGCTTTCCAATGTATCTCTAACAATTTTGATTATATCTTTACTGGTTTTCACTCCATTTTTGTAAAGAATTTCACCATTTAACAATGATTTATATATCAAAGAACTTTCTTCTCTAACACGTGTTGATAAATAGGTATTTCTAGAACTTAATGCTAATCCTGATGATTCTCTAACAATTGGCATTACTATAATCTCAGTTGGTATTAATAAGTCTTTCACTAATCTTTTCAAGACTATAGTTTGTTGTAAATCCTTCTGTCCAAAAAATGCTTGATTTGGTTGAACTATGTTGAACAGTTTAGTCACCACAGTGGCAACACCTCTAAAGAAATTCGGCCTTGTTCGACCTTCTAGTTGTTCACTTAGACCTAATACTGATACAAAGGCACCTTGTTGTTTTTCAACTTGTAAAGAGATCCCAGATGGATAAATTTCATTGACAGTTGGTGCAAATACTATAATTTTTTTAGCCTTGATAATCTTGGATAGTATGACTAAATCGTTGTCAAAAGTACGTGGATAAGAATCAAGGTCTTCATGTGGTGCAAATTGTGATGGGTTAACGAATATGGATATCACTGTATGATCATTTGTCTTTAAACTCTCTTGTACTAAAGAGATATGTCCCTGGTGTAAGGCACCCATTGTTGGGACGAAACCTACGGTTTGTGATCCAAGAGTGGATTTCCATAATCTCAGTTCTCGAACGGTTCTAAAAACCTGTATCTGTTCAACCATTGAAGATGAGATTTTATAGACAACCAGCTAGAGCATTTACGACTCTATTCTTATAATAAGCTTGTCTTCTGATGGTTTAAATTTTTATTATTTTTTTTTTTTGTGGTGATGCTTGATGCGGGCCTAGTTATTTCGAAAAAAAAGAGATGCCATGGGTCAAAAAAACTGTCACTAAAAGCTACAACAGCAAAAAAGCACTACAGAATTGTACTCAAATAAATCTGTATTCGTATATTTCAATTCAATGAGATTTATAAATGATTTTCTAAGCACCATATTTGACAATAAGTTCATCAACCAACTCGATGTATCTAAAAAAGATTGAAAAGTTAGTATATCTATTACCATATATCATTTTTGAGTTAATTGGCACGTACTTTTGTTCAGCTTCAGTTTGAGTCAAACCTTTATTTTCACTCCATGAATCCCATTTATAACGATCTCTCAAGGCGAAAATACCTGGTCTATCGGTATTAACATCACCAACAGTGGCCTGTTTGTATAAACCGTATAATTTCAAGAGTTCTTCATCATTTGGCTTTTTGGTCAAGTTGTTGACAGCATCGGCCTATTTGTTTGTTAGAATCTTTCATTAAAGTGTGTTGCTGAAAACACCATTAAATTTAAAATTTTTGTGGGGTTATTGCCACGACTAGCTTGTCCCCTTCCCAAGAAACTCAATCATAGGAAACTATTCCCCCCAACTGTTGATTGGCTACATACTTTGGCTTTGAATTCAGCAGACATTGGTAGTTGATTTGTTTGTTTCTCGTTGTATTTATATTTTAAATTAAATTGATCAAATTTGTTAAAAAGGGGAGTTTGGTAAAAAGGGAATAAGCTTTTTTGACACAGTTTAAATAGATTTTTCTCATGATGTTATTTTTTTTTTTTTAACACACACGCAACATTTGCTTTTTAACCACTGGAACAAGTTGAATTTTGAACCCTGGTCTCACCCTTTCAGTGGAGAAAACGTCACGTGTAAATGAACACGATATTCTACCTTTTGTAGCTATAAAGAAAAAAAAAAATACATAATAAATTGGAAATTATCACGTGATCAATGGGAAAATATTTCCTAGGTGGAGTCTGCCTAGGGTCAGCCTAGATCTGCTTGGCTTTTATAGGCAGAGAGTCTGCCGAATATATAGCTGTTTTCTATAGGCATCTATACAGTGATGAGATACTCTCATGTACTTCGTCTTTTCGATTTTATCTCCATTATAGGCTTTCTTCGTGTTTCTTCATATTTTTGATTGTGGATAAAACTGTAGGCTCTTGTTCTCCCATTAACAGCATGGAAGATTTCTTGTTCTGTTTTGTGGATTTGTTCCTTCCGATCTTATAGGAATAAGGATACGATTTCTCCACCATTAATTGAAGTGATAGTGATAGCGATTGTGGCTGGGATGAGGGCCCTTCTTCCACGTCGTATTGAATTCACAGCTAGAGCTTGCAACAGATGAGCCTAGTTGATGCGTTGATGTTGATTGTGATGATGAAATGCACTGGGTCTTTTTACCAAAGCTATAAGCATGATGAAATGAACTTATTGAACTTGGAAATATTTCATTAGCGGCATCCCTGATTTTTTCTAACTCATCTGTGTTGGACCAATACCACCAAATTATCCCAATCAGAGACAATTAGCCGCTATAATCAACATGTCCAAATATGTGCAACAACTCTGTTTATCAGCTCTTTTTCTCAAATTTCCTTTTAGCTATGTAGAGATGTTTCAAAAGAATAAAATCAATAAAACGCCTTATTGAAAATAAAGGACATCCAAAAACATCTAACATTTTGAATGGGAAATATCAAAAGCTTTTTCTTTTTTGTTTTGGGGAATTTTTTTCCAGTACCTTTCTTTCTCTTTTAAACCTCTAACGCAAAAATCCATTTCAACTCTTTAAAGGTTAAGCGTATTAACAGCTAATTCTTTCAATTTTAGTACGTATTACAAAGTACAATTAAAATTACACACCCATAATATGCTTGTACTTTTATAATATAATGAAATGGATTGACATAAATTTATTGAAATTAAAACCAATTCTGTATTGTATCTAGGTAATTGTATCGTTCTTCGGTATCTTTCCAATACTACGACTATTCTAATACAACCAGTAAATTTGTTATATAGCATCAAGTTGCTATAATTTGCTGACATAATTACGTTGTCATAATATGCTCATTGGCATTTTTTTTGACACAAAATCAAGTCAGATCAAATCATACAAAGCAAACTAAAAATATTGTTCTCACCTTCAAAATAAGCGCCCTATAAGTCTGATTCAATCAACGATCTAACAACGATCAAACAACGATCAAACAACTCATTTCAAGATGGGAAAGCGTCACAAGAAACAGAAGTTGTCTAATATCTCAAGTTCAAAAGATTCTCCAGTTAAGCCAATTCAAAGTCCTGAGCTGCCTCTAGATGAGCGAATTCAAAGTCAACTAGATAGCTTCCAAGAATACATTAATTTGCCATGGTCTAATAAGACGAGATTTCCTCTCGCGGTAAGATTGATTGAAGAGAGATATAGAAACGATTTGACCAAAATTGAAAGGGATTGTGATATGAACACAGATGGCGGTAAAAGTAGTTTTGGTAAAAAGAAGCTGGAGCTCGAAACTGGTCCATATTTGTTCAATCTGTTCCATAAGCCAAGCAACGTCTGGCCTTTCGAGGCTTTCACATCTGTGAATACTTATCCATTGGTGAGTGGTGTGATGAAGATACTACAAAATTCAATACGGAGGTTCAACTTGAAAGACTTCATAAATGCTTCTGTTAATTCTCAAAACACTGGTTCATTTATTAGTTTACTACTTTCAAGGATACTCAATATTAATTTTGTATTTCCAAAGTTGTATATCGAGGATAAAAGTGCCTCAAATTACCCAGAACGTAGAGGTTATGTGGAATTTCTAAGAGGGTTATCTGAGCAAGTATATCAACTAGAAAATGATTTGAGGAATAAAGAGATGGTTGACCTACTTTATTATCATTACTTAAACCCAGAGAATGTGTTTGGATCAGAAGAGACAAGGTCACTTCTTGCCAGTAAAATGTGGAAACCAGCTGATAATCAGGAAGCAAGTCTTAATATTCTTTTCAGTGATGTGTTAAAGCCTCTCCTTACATCTATTTGTGACTGTCTTTTACCAGAATTCGAGCCCGATTACCTAGAGACATCTTGGTTACCTCAGAGATACTTCAATGAGTCCATTGGGGGATCAGACATCATCAATAGCACGAGTAGATGGAAGATACCTGAAACCTTCACTGACCCTTTGAACTCAACCCAAGACCCACTCATGAGGATTCCAGATTTTACAATGGTCATTAAAGATAAAAAGGGAAACTATATCAATGGTCCGCTTTTTTTCGACTTTAGGTATAAGAATATGCTTAAAGAAACATTCGAAGAACAATTGAACGATCCGAACAAAAGCTCAAGTTTCATAGCGAAGTGTTGTCATCAAATAACGTCTTACTCAAGAATTGGGTTTACACCTTATAGCATTTTGGCAAACTCAGAAGACTTTCTAGTCTTTCATGCGACTGGTTTTGCTGACGGATTTTCAGAATTTTCTTCACCTGACCTCAACAACACTTTGATTCAAGATGAAC
>JAJMFM010000124.1:0-10532 GCA_030574875.1 Taiozyma peoriensis
ACCCAGACACCACCCAGACCACCACCCAGACACCACCCAGACACCACCCAGACACACCACCGCAATCTCAAAGCCGACATCAACAGGACCTCTAACTAAACCCTCAAAAACCGAATTAGGTACAGTGACACCCAGGAACCGATTCAGGCCAACCCCACTCTTAGCACTACTAAATTGCTGGGCTAGACATTCCGGGAAAGCGTCAGCGACCGAACCGAACATAGATATCAATATTGCTTCCACGGCATATGCATCTCTCATGTAGTATGATGTGTGGAACTTAGTTGTTCTCAAGTGTGTTACCAGCTTTCTCAGGTTGGACGAAGTGAAAAAGCAACCATCTAGACATCTTCTGGTTTTTCGAATTTGAATGTGTGGGACGGCAGGTAAACCCCCATGAATTCGGGCTGATGAATAATCACCTGCTCTTAGCGAAATTGAGATCAGCCTATTGAAGCCTAACTCCCGAAAGACTTCAGTTTGTAAGGCATTCGCTGAAAACATTTGCTTAGCATCGTCGATACCATCCTGTTCATGCAGACCTCCGTTGACTAAGTTATGAAAGCGAAGAATATTCTCAATCAGAACCGTCACATTCTCTGTGGCAAAGAAAATCACCAACGGATATTGCCGATGAACAAAAAGATGGAAACTTTTTAACATGTGGGTAGTCTTCCAGTGGTCCTTTCTAACAAAGCCGAAATCAGAAATCTTAGGAAAGCGCATAACATTCAAAGGCTGACCAATGCTAGACGTGGTGTGGAAATATTTCGTCTCAATGGTGTTTTTCGATGAATATTCTACATGAAACATATAGTTCGGGTCTACTTGAGGAAGAATTGGGGTTGGGTCAATATCTAAGTTGATATCCATCATCAAATCGTAGTCGGTCATCTTAAGAAGAGGGTGTAGTAGGTCTAATATGAGTGCGGTTGAATATAGCTAGCTGATCTATATGTCTCAAAACTTTTTACTTAAAAAAATTTTTCAAAAAAAATAACGATCTAAGATATAAAGTAAGATCTTAACTGCAGCTACTTTTATAGAAAACGGGAGCCCTTATATAGCAAATTCTAGATAAGGACATGTACATTATCAGGGGAAATTCATGTGGCATTTGATTTGTCGTCGACCAATAGTAAGAAACAGAAAACAAAGATGAGCATTTGTAACACAAAATGATATTTTTAGTTACATTCTATTCAAATTACATTACAGGAAATATTATTTCTATTTTATGTTTACAAAATTACAGATATCCATTTCTCGAATTCTAGAGACAATAATATATATTACAACGATGTAAATCATATCAAATCACAATATTCTCTTATTTACTTCTCTGAAATACTCTTTCCTATTGAATTCATCCTCAAAGGTTTTTTTTTTATATTTAATTAAATGAATTTCCAACTGTATATCACTATGAAGAAAACGGGTACAAGCTTATTGTAGATAGAAATCCAATGACTCTATAATATCCACAACATCAATTCAAGAGAGTATTATTGAACTTACCTTAACTTGGTATATTACTTTAGAACCCTGACTAATCCTTTTCCCTATTGGAAAAATTTTATTAAATATCAATAAGTAAGAAATACAACTAAGACTCTTTCAATTTTCTAAGAATACCCTTGTACTATACACCAACTCACAAAAAGTACATTTTCAACCTTATTACTAATAGATAAGATATCGATATTATTACAACTTTCTGATATTTAATCAAACAAACTACATTTCTACTCTGTTTGTTTTATATATTTTTATATCTTACAAAAACTAATTGGAAAGGATCAATGGATGAAATATTTCCACAGGTTTACTTCTTGGATTATTATACTACAATAGTTACTCACTATATATACTGACACTATATACAATATTTCAGATTCCAAGACTTCTCTACGTTCTATAATACTACAATAGTTCAACTTAATCAATCTTATTCATTTGAATACATATTAATCAAAAAAAGATTTATCGATACACCTAATACACTTACTTAGTCTGTAATCAATATACAGTAGACCTTCGTTCAACTGAGTGGAAACACTATTTACATTACACATCTTATTATTAAAAAACATATACAAACCCTTCTTTCTTAAAGTTATTACTTTAAGACCAGTCTTGCTTAAACTTCATCCAGTATTACTCGAACTAACATATCTCACTCATATAGTAGACTTTACCATATCTTTAGATGACAGTAGATAATCCTAGCAAGACTCTCAAAATACATACACGACTCAATGGACATTCTTAGAAAGAACAGAGATCTTCTTCTCTCGGGTACATTTGTTTTTCCTGATCTTAATGTGTATTAGTTGGAAAATTCTATATATATAACTATATAGTGTAAAACCAACTTCCCATGTTTTTAAATAGTACATAGGATTTCAAAATTATCATATTCACGTATGTTTTTCGATTTTGGAATTCTTTGACTGCTTCATTATCTAAAAGATCATCTTGTAGTAAAGTTGGTGGTTTATTTGTTAATCTTGTCGACTTTTCTTGTGTTAGTAGTGAATTCAATTCATTTACATTTAATTTTCCATTCAACGTCCGTGAATGTTACAACCTGCCAAATTTTTCCAAAACATAACTTCAGACCAACACCATAACAAAAAACTGAATAAAATCAAAAACACTGTCATTAAAGATCCACAGTTTAAAGAACTCCATCCGCAGTTCTTCAGCACATACTTCAAAGAATTCGCTGTTATTTTTTTACATAGCTCGTATCGAAAATTTTGCAGTTTTACTGGGTTGCTACAAATTGCCATTTATAGGAGAAGACAGAAATACAAACAAACATATACAGACACAATCATTGTTTCAATATGCTAAGAACTCTTTACTTCAAGACCCCTTCATTCATCAAAATGAGCAGTGACTACCATCTATGAACAATAACAATATATCTATGTGCCCAACCAAAGTAACTGACAACTGTTTTATGTGCTTGCCATTTAGTTCAAGATTGTTGCTTACCACAGAACCGTTTCAAACGTCAATCATTGCAGCCAAAAGTGTGTATATCATTGGCGATGAGTCTCTTCTAGAATCAATTTATGGCTTGAGGCCAAGAAGGTCAATCTCATTAGTCAAACCATGACTGATGATGCTCACATGAAGCAATAATGATCATTTTTGAAGAAGATTAATTGCTGGTCATGACTCCCATTACTCGAGTTCTACTGAAGATTGATTTAAAAGGAGAACTTAATCATTCAGGCTTGTAAGCAATGTGCTTGATAGAATGATTAATGCTAGATGATCCTGAAAAACGCTTAGCCACTTGATGTTTTTATCTAATATGGTAGGATGCAAATATGTACGGAGGATGTTGGTGATGGAGTATAGTAACAGAACATAATACATTGTGCTACTTTGTCACTTTTGATCTAGATATAAATGTTGAGTTTAAAAACTTCTCCATAATATCTTCATCCGTTCAATGAAATCAAACACAACATTCACCGATATTGTCTCCTAATTCTTTCAAGTCAGATGTCACAGTATTACATATCTGACATTTGTCTATCAACAGTGATATTGTATCATCATACAAAACACTCATCAATCAAAAATCTCAATTGAACAAGTACAAGAAGACAAGCGTTGAGAGTTTGCTGTCTATGAACACAAAAAGAGACCCCTAAAGGAAGGTGAAACTGAGGAAGAAGCCAAGAATGATGAAATCAACGATATACCACCGCCTGACCATATCGCCAAAGAAACTTCATTGAAAGAAGAAGAAGCCAAAAAACTAGAATTCCAAAAATATCGACAAAGTTGATGCTCCATTAAATAACTTAACCAGTTTGACTTCCATCATGTCGACACTGATACCATTATCCCAAAGCAAGTTTTAAAGACTATCAAACAACCAGGTTTAAAGGCCAGTTTTGTCGTTTTGTTAGAGGTGTTGATGGAAAAGATGTGGAAACTGACATTGTTTCAAACGTGGAACCTTACAAATCTGGTGAATTCTTATTAGTTACTAGGGATAACTTTGGCTGTGGTTCTTCAGAAAAAGTATGCTCCATGGGCTCTAAAAGACTTGGTATCAAATCCATTATTGCACCATCATTCGATGATAGTTTTTTACAATAATTCTTTCAAGAAGTTCTAACTGCCAATAAGATTAGCACAGAAAGTCATCCAAGAAAAATTATTATCCTTTGCTAAAAAGGTGAAAATTGACTGTCGATTTACTAAAATGACTATCGATTTACTATATCAACGAATGAGAGACCCAGAAGATCAAATCCTATTTGGGTATTTTGAAGTTGAGCCATTTAGAAAACATTGTTTAATGACTTGTCTAGATGATATTGGTCTAACACTACAAAAGTATGAGTACATTTTGAGTAAAACTATGAGAAGAGATATATTTTCTTCCCAGAAGGTAGTTCAAATTTCCCAAACCAGTCAAAAGTGCAAAGAAATCTAAGTTTTGTGCCAAAGGCAAACTTCTCAGTCACTTATGGTAACACCATAGATATTTTAATAGCATCTAATCACAAAAAGAGAAAACAGAACTGAAAATTTTTTCAACACCAATACAAATTAAGATCAGGAAAAAAAAAATAAGCAAGGTGACAAGTAAACGTTGAAGTTAGTCTTACGCTATACAACTTATCTTTGTATGGCAGTTCCAGCTAATACATAATAATTTCAGGATCAAATATAGCTAAGGAGCTAAAATTAATATAGTTAAACCACTAATTTCTTCTTGTAGAAGCTGGAGGCTCCGCTCGTCTTCATTCTCTCATTTTCGAATTTTCCTGGCAACAGTAAGTTGCTTACAAGTAAGTTGGACTAGTAAAGTATAAAGTGTTCTGTAAAATAGGTTAAATACATAATTTACATAGAGTTTTTTTCCAATACACATATCAGGAAAAACAATCACAGTACTTGCGGTAAGTCTGTATGTGTAAATTACGTAATACCGTACCCACAGGAATTAGAACAAGTTCATAGTTTTAAATCAATTAATTAAATTTAAAAATTGAATCAGCAATTTGGAGACCGTCGTTTTGGTGAACTTGACCCAGACAGACCCAGACAGAGACCCAGACAGGAGCCAGGCAAGAGCCAGACAGGAAACACAAAAATAATGTGACCCGAACCGATACATCAAAAAACGCGACGCGAAAAAAAAAACGGAAAAAAAAAGATAGCAAGAAATGTGGACAAAGGACAAAAAAAACGCGACGCGAAAAAAAAAACGGAAAAAAAAAGATAGCAAGAAATGTGGACAAAGGACAAAAAAGACGCGACGCGAAAAAAAAAAACGGAAAAAAAAAGATAGCAAGAGAAGTGGACAAAGGACAAAGAGAACAGGATTACAGAACTCGGGACAACGAGTGGGCCTGGTGGGCACAAAAGAAAACGCAAACAAGCAAGGCTGCAGAGGCCGGCCTGCTTGGCAAGAGACTACCAGCAGGCATTGCAGGAGAGACGTGGTGGATGAACGTAGGCTGGAAGGCAGCAAGAGAGGGCGAGATTGGCAGGGCTGGAAGGGTGACGGTGCCGAGCTGGGTGGGCTGAAAGGAGCGAGCTGGATGGGGAGACAGCAGCGAGCTCGAGGGGCGGCCAGCAGGGAGGGGGACGGCGAACGTGGCCAGACAGCGGGCACGCGGGGGGCTAACTTGGCCAGACAGGCTACAAATTTGAAAAAAAATAGCGAAGTCCAAATGATATTAGTTGGAAAATTCTATATATATAACTATATAGTGTAAAACCAACTTCCCATGTTTTTAGATAGTACATAGTATTTCAAATTTTTTTTCCTCGGAAACAATTCTTTCTCACTAAAATAGACTCAATCAATCAAAACAAAGAATAAATGAATAATAACCAAACATAGAGACGTCCGTTTTGTGTAAAAGTAGTACTAAATGAAAGATAGGCCAATACATTATTCAAAAGTCGAGTTTAGCGCAGTTCTCAACATTTTAAGTACCAAAGTGCGCAGTTCGAAAACATGCCCTCGATTTTTAACTGTATCCACGTATATTTTGCCATAGTAATCTTCGCGAATTTCTACTACGAAACAGGCCAATATTTCAAAGACATATAACTCGACAACCACGAGACCTACGAACGTGACACTAAGGCCTATGATAGAAACCATCTACTACAACCTACATTACAAGTTACAGACAAATCGACTACAAATAATCTCAAAATGCGCAGTTTTAAGAATTTTCCGCGCAGTTTTTCAGCTCATAGTTAAGAGTCCGCGCAGTTTTTTTTTTTTACATATTTAAGAACGAAAAATGTCAAGTTTTACGGGGTTGCCATATATAGCAGTTACATCCATTTGATGAATCTTGAGGTCAAGTTTTGCAGACTAGCAAAACTTCAATGGAATCATATATCAACACAGGACTGAATACCTTGTGCTACCAATCTAGCTTTATATTTTGTCAAGTTTTACGGGGTTGCCATATATAGCAGTTTTTTTTTTTACATAGTTAAGAACGAAAAATGTCAAGTTTTACTGGTTGCCATATATAGCCCTCGTTCCCCTAGACGCTACAAAAGAAGGAACAGAAGTGTAATTAAAAACTTCAAAAAGATCAATCCTTTTTAATTGACCCACATCAGTACCAGAAATCCTAAAATTGGTACGAAAAGGGTACACTGAGTTCCTTTTCTAACCTAAATTAATTACTGTCTTTGGATTTTTGGATTACCAGAGATAAAAGCAGTAGTGATATCCAACTACGAGATAGGTTATCAAGTGAACTATTATAGAACTTATTAGTTTGAGGTCAATGCTTTAAGAGTTTCAGCTTTTTGACAATTCTTTTGTATGGCTCCTGATTAAGACTACATAACTTTAAATACAATATTCTCATTTAACGATAATTCCTTTAGCTCGATCACTTATTTTACCAAATGCAAACTTTAATGTAAATTATCTAAATCTCATTTGTTTGTTCATGTACAATGTAAAGAATCAGCCTTGAATTTACAATTGAACCGCGTCTGTTCATAATTGATTTTTGAATTTTGACCTATTATTAAGCTGTATTAAACTTCCTAACTCTCGCTGTTTGAGAAGGCGGTGTGGTGTCAAAATGAAGCATTGATGTGCCCATATACATATACACATATACACTTGTTAATATGTGTATTTTCAATAATTACAATGTATGGACGGCACTCGTATGTCGTCCTTTATAATGATTCACTTGCAAATCACCAAAGTTATGATTACAGTTAGACTTGATCTTGATAAAAACCTATTGGAAGACGCAGGCAGTATCTTACATGATCTCCAACCATTCTCTTATAATCTGGCATAAGATAGAAATATTGATTCTTAATTATACATCAACCACTCGTTTCTCATGCAAAGGAGCTCTTGTCGTTCCCAGATAGTCTCTCGCTGTGTAAATACTTGGAAAAATCTCGAGAATGAAGTGACCTTCACTCGCTGAAAATATGCTGTAATTCGCTTTCATAAAGTCATCTGTTTTTTGAACGCCTCCAACAAAGGAGAAATTATCCTTTGAAACACATCAACTACATTACCATCAGCAGTATCAGCCATCTCTCCATACAGTGCACTCAAGGTTCTAGCAACATCTAAATCACTAGTAATAGGCCCTTTGAACAAAAGTATTCCACCTGAAGTACCTAAAGCTATCTCTGAAGAGTCTCGTTTCTCATATGGTTCACTTAATTCTCTTCAGAATACGCCACTTCTGGTATATGTGAATATATTAACAAAGACGCTAACACATCGTACGCGAAATCCGCTGTATAGTACCCGCTGTATAGTACCCTCTTCGCCCTTCTGCTCTCCGAATCAATGCCTTAACATTATTGTTATTCTTAGATGTCACATCCTTTAAAACATTCGGATATAGTACATCACAATCCAAAGTAGCCAAGTTCTCGTACGTAACCGTGATCCCATATTCATCTAAGGTATCTGCCCTAGGGTTGTTGCTAGAACACAATGCTAGTGGCAAAACTTTAGCAACCGCAAACTTTCCAAAATCCGCAGCTGCTAATGCAATCTTATCATCTGGTATAGTTAAGTCCTTTAAGTAAAATGTATATCCAGAACCACCATATTTGAGCTTACCCCAAGACTTTAGTGTTTTCACTTCAGTCAGATTCTGTTTTTTCGAAGTTGAAGCTGCTTTCGATTGTGCTGTTGTGTCACTTACACTGAGTGCAACTATTTGAGTCTGTTTGTCCTTCTAATAAAACTCTTTGGTTATTGTAGAATCATACTCTCCAGATGGAGTTTCGCCAGGTAGATCCTGGAAATACACAGAAATCTTTCCCTCAACAATTAACCACTCAGCCCAATTCTTCATAATTGCATTATAATTCCCTCAGATCCGCGCCTTGTAATACTTCTTGAAATTCTTATAGTCGTCTAGGATCTCATCCATCAAGTTCGCAGCGATCATACCCTCCTTCATTGTATATATTACTGCGTTTTCAGTCGCATATGGGGGGAAATTATCCGTTAAATCACCACCTCCTTTGTCGAACCAGTCGCCAAAAGGCATCCTAGAATCATTTTCATCAAAGCCATCTTCCGTACTCGAATAAGGAATACTTTGCCCAGAAGAAGAATCACTTTGCCACAGAAATAAACTTTCAAGTCGCCACATAGAGCTTCTCCAGCTTCTTTCTTATCTTCAGAAGAGTGCTCGCTGGACCCTTCTTTACACTCTTTACCACTTTTTTTCCCCTTCAGAGTCATCAGTGCTTTCGAGTCCAGAATCTGTATCTCCCTCTGGTAGATCTATGATGTTCTTGAATTCTTGTATCTTTTCACCATCTGTTGACTTTGGAACGATCATTCTGTATTCGTGAATAGGAATAGATAACAAAGCTTTATCTATAGTGACATCCTATTTCGTAGCTATTTTCTTAGCTTTTGGAATTTCGAAGATAGATCTGTCAATAGAATCTAGTGGTGAGTAAACACCTAGTAAGACATCCTCACTCCAACAAAAACATGAATCGTCCCTTGGTTAGAAACCATCTACTACAACCTACATTACAAGTTACAGACAAATCGACTACAAATAATCTCAAAATGCGCAGTTTTAAGAATTTTTTGCGCAGTTTTTCAGCTCATAGTTAAGAGTCTGCGCAGTTTTTTTTTTTTACATAGTTAAGAGCGAAAAATGTCAAGTTTTACGGGGTTATATATTTATATATTCATTATATATTATTTATCAAATATTAAATAATATAATTATAAGAAATAGTTTAATATTATGCCATATATAGCAGGCTGAAGACGAAACAATTCTTTGTATAAAATCTTGAGCAGCTTTATTTAATCTCTTTGTTATCAACAATGTTGCTGCTAATTAAATTCACCATGGACCCCGAATCCATTAATACCTTATACCTATTTGTACCATTGATTGTTACATTGTGAGTAATCAATAAGAGTCTGCGCAGTACCTAGTTAAGAACGAAAAATGTCAAGTTTTACGGGGTTGCCAAATATAGCTCGTAAACATCAACAGACATCTGAAATCATTTTTTCATGAGACTTCTGTCGAGTCGAAAGCTGGATCCTCTCTTATGTTTTTCAGGATTGACTTAACAGGGTTGCCATATATAGCACCAATTCATCACTAACGCATGAACAGCCATAAATAGATCTTGTTCAAGTCGAGCTACTTGTACCAAACCTAATAATTGTGCTTTCAAGGGCAATTCAGAGATGGATTCTCAGTTTTAACCTGAATCAATTACTGTCTTTGGATCTTTGAATTATCAGAGATAAAAGCAGTAGTGATATCCAACGACGAGATAGGTTATCAAGTGAACCATTATAGAACTTATTAGTTTGAGCCAATACTGTAAGAGTTTGCTTTTTGACAATTCTTTTGTATGGCTCCTGATTAACACTACATAACTTTAAATAAAATATTATCATTTAACGATTATTCCTGTAGCTCATTCACTTATGTTACCAATTGCAAACTTTGATGTAAAGTTCTAAATTTCATTGATCAATATGCACATCAAGTCTCTTGCAAAGCTCCCTCTATCTACACTCCAATCAAAATATCTATCCCTAGAATAAGATAAATTCATTATATTACTCTTCAAACTAAATACAAAATATCTTCATATTATATAGAATTAACGTAGAAATAAATGGAATAACCCAATCAAACTATTGCAAAATAATAGGCATTCTTGTAAGTTTTACTGGGTTAATAGAATGATGTACCGTGTCATAATCTTCTTATGTTGCACTAATTATTGTTGATGAACTTTTAAGATCGATAAACGGTGCAAGCAATCAAGTAAAAATATGGTGTGGCACACCACAGTTCACAAACCAGACACTTCACTTTGTACTTCTCACAAGACAGAGTTGTGAGCAATAATCGAAGCAAAATTTCAAACAATATCTGCTCCAGGAATAATGACGTTGTCCAGAAAGGACCTAGAAAAGAAGTCTATCAGTTCTCATCCACCCATATGCTTACACCTGAGAGAGAACCCAA
>JAJMFM010000125.1:0-10412 GCA_030574875.1 Taiozyma peoriensis
CCTGGCCATCTGTAGTTATAGTTCTTTTTAATTTTATCTATAGCTGATATTTTGATAAATGATCCTAAGAAACCAGAAGAAACCCAAATTAGCGAGGTTAGACCATCAACATTAAATGTAATGGACTTCATACATATTCAGCTTTTGTCAAGTCGCTTCAGCGTAAAAAGCTTAGAGATGTAAGAAGATTTGCCATCTTGTAGATTTGGCGAGGTTGCTTCTTTTGCCCTTTCTTCCAAGCATTATCATCAGGGCAGTTGAATTCAGCTTTGAAGAAACGAGTATTCAAGCAGATGTTAAAGAACGCAGTATAATTCTCTTTATTAAGCTCTTAGCTAACACTTCATTTACGTGTTATCATACGCGTATTTTACCATCTCGAACTTTTCAAAAGTTCTAGGTTATATGCTTGAGTATACTAAATACATACGAAAAGATGTCACATTATGAAGTTATAGTACAATAGACAGTCTTGATCAGAAAGAAGCCAGTTCAAAAGAATGGTTGTGGTGGTTGCCTTCAAACCAATACACGACATCTAAACCAGTAAACGCCTTTGTTAACTGGTGAAAAATTAATAGATTTTGAATGCTTTGATGGCATGGCTTTCAATTCTTTATATCTTACTCTCTTCTTACCTCTTCAACTGAAGCTAAATTTGTCAAATTTGATCAAGAATTCACCTCTTGGATAGCCTACAGCCTAAGACCGATGCTCACTAACTTTTTCTTATTTAGTCAAGGTCTCTTAGGAATTGTCAAAGGTCTGTCGCTTCTAAAAGGAACCCTTTCAGAAATTCTGTCTATAAATATTTAATACTTGAGGATGATGGCTGTCCATCGAGACTCATTGTATAATTTTGTTTTTAAAGCGCATTTGCGGGATATAGTATACAAGTTTCATATAGTTTACATAACTAGTTGTTGTGAATGTTGAATTCTATGTGTTTCAGGTTGTATAAAACTTGTATAAAACAGGTAAGCTTGCCATAAGCAATTCTTCAAACATCTCATTATATATACGGGAAAGCACTAGAGCTTCACAGTGTATTAAAGTTGTCGGACTTTAAAAAAATGAAGAAGCAGTAATCAAAAATAACCTCAATTCTGAAGGAGATACTCCAATAAACCGAAAGACCAAATACTGAATAACTAATGATCCAGATCATAATCGAAGTTCAAAAATATTGTTTGTTTCTAAATCTGGAACAGGCTTTCAATTTTGTTCCATAAGTCATTTTGGAGATTAGCTCGTAGATTTTGACAATTCCACGTTTAACTACGCAGAATTTAAATCTGACTATATATATAGCTAACTCAATCAAATCTACCTTGATATGCGTAATTATACTATATATACGCGCAACTGTGACTATCAATAGGAGGATCAGAACTCCAAATTTTCAGGTTTTTGCGAGTAATTCATGCCTCACATTCTACGCCAGTAGTTATAGAAACATTTGCATTAAACAAAAAGATTTGGAACAACCTGTTCTGGACAATATTTTAGTGCACAGTTTCCCCCAATACACATTGATCCTAGGCTCCCGATCAATGCATTCTCTTGAAAGCCTTGACGACTCAGCACATTTGAACAGTATTTGTGATCTCAAAACATATTGACTTCAAATTTGGTGCACTTATCTCTCACTGGAATTGTGTATTCGTTGTCTAACACTTTCGATCAAATAACTATGGAGAGACTTTTTCATATTAGAAGATGTAGTTCGTATTAGTTTTAGTACCATGTTATTGGTCTGAAGGTATGATTCATCGAATTAAAGTGGAAAGTTATTGTAGACTCACTCTTAAAAACTTTCTTATTTCAAGTTTGATTTCAAATTACACTGCAGGTGCAGGTGTTACTTTTTCGCTATAAGAGCAAAGTACATAATAAAAGAGATTATTAGATGTCGAAAGTGAACATATAGGTGACAGCTATGTCGAGCCAACCTTCACGAAACTCAATGTTAACTTCTAAAAACTACTTTTTCTTAAGCCCATCTTTAAAGCCTCGAAAAGCAAGTTCAACAATGTTCATATTGAGAAAAACATCTGACATTATTCTGAGTTTTTAGGGTATTTGACTTTATTACATTTCTAAGTGAAAACCATGGAGACTTATTCAAATGGTTGAAGTAGATAACGTTGAAACAGAAAGTGAAAGTATTTTAGCTTTAGATATATGCTATTAATGGTAATCTCTTGTGTTTGAAAAATTAGCGATTTTTGAAAAAATAAGATAGTAGGTAAAAAAACTCGCATGAATCACTACACCTGGCCCTCATGGCCAAATCTTGACTCAAGTTCGAATTCAAAGCTCTGAGCCTCAGAAACCCTTAATCTGCTTCTAAGCTTTTTGTTTGTAAATTTTTGCCTCTTAACAACATTCATTCTCAGATGCTTGTGCCATTGGAATTCAATAACAAAGTTCAATTCAGAAACTAAGATGCTGTATTGGACATATACCACTTACTACAATGATCTCAGTACCAAGGTTTAGATTGCAGACGGTGAGGAATTACTTGAAATCGAAACTTTTGAGTTTGTATCCAACTAATACACATTAAGATCAGGAAAAAAAAAGGTATCGAATAAACTCAGTCCAAATAGCATCTCTTACTAACCAATTCTCTATTCAGCATTTCTTGTGAGCTGCAGTGATATCCCAGAGTAGAATGTTGAAAGCACAATCAAAATAGAGCATACCTGTTTATCTAGATTACAAGAGAAGTGCTCTCTTAGGTCTGAGAAGATAGCACGTTGACTATTGATGTCACTGAGTGACAGTGACTTCGTCTCACTTGATCAGACCTATGAGATGTCCTCTACTCAAACTAAGCCAGTTAAATTATACTCAGTATGTAAAGCATTTGAAAGATCACAAATTGTCATGCGTCTGCTTAAACACCATCAAATTAGAGCTTTATATGTAACTTCATATATGACACCCTTGATATGTGTTTATTCCAGCGGTTATTCCGAGGGTTTTTCCAAAAATGTGTCACTTTTTGAAAAAATAGACCCTTACATCTCTGAATTTATTATCCTAAATTTGTTTATTGAAATTTAAACATTTTTCAATAGCATGACACAAGAGATTGAGAAATAATGTTTCTCGCCTGGTGACATCAGTTGAGTCCTACATCATGAGTTCAAATTGGAGCATGTAATTCATTAGCATACTATACATATTGACAAACTATAAATAAACGCGCCTTAGTTTTCGACTCTCCATCTCCTTTTCAATCATAGTACGTCTTCTTTGACCGACTTGGCTACTATTCACTACTGCTGCAATGCGTGGATCCAAGAAAAATGTTTCTGTATCTTTGATACCAAACCTTATCTTATTTGGATTTACCAAACTTTTAGTTTTTGATGATGGTTTGCAGTAAATAGCCCGCTCATCGACTTTGAAAATATTGGCAATTTCAGTTATTGAATCAAATCTTTTGAGTAATCCTATAACAAAATCCACTGGCCTTATCACATTGCTATCATTATACTTGTTTATAAATATTTTCTTAGGATCAGGTTCAATTTGATTTGACTTACATATCACAGATGTAATATGTGGGCACTGTACAGTATCTCGAGTGGAACATAAACCACATTTCGAGCTGTTCATGTCAACTATTATAGGGGTCTTATTGAAAAGCGACCTGTAATAGGCGCTTCTAAAGTTCACATATGATTCAGTTCTTTTTGCTTGTTTAACATAGGCAAGAATTATACTTCTAAAGCATGATTCAGAATCTAATAACGAATCTTTAATTGAACACTCGAATTTATTATCCCCAATGTCTTTAATCTCGTAAAAAGATGAAAGTGCAATACTAAGGTTGAAGTTTACATAAGGTTTTCTTCTCATTGTACCATTGTATGCACTTGACTTCTGTTCTTCCTTACAATTCAATGTGTATTGTAAATTGACACATTCAACAATCAAACTTCTTAAGTTCATAGTTCTGGATTTCACTAGCTTGTGGTTGATTGTTTCCACAGAGTTACTAGTATAAATTTCATAATTATTATTTCCAAACCGGCGACAGAAGCGATGTGGATATTCCCTAATTATACGACCAGTCCCTTTTGTATCATTCCCATTATACTTGGACAGAAGTAGATTGCGATTACTTTCATATACTGATGGATCTAATGTTTGTGACATATTTGTGAGAGCTTGAGTAGTAGCGGCGCCTCGTGATTTCACTCTTTCACTTAGATGTTTGAAGCAAAGCAAGTGTACGTTTGGCCCAATTATTCGAGATATCGAAGATGAGATACTTGCATGATTGTCACTGATGACTTTGATATCCTCAAAGTTTATATGCTTCTTGTATATCTCTTTAATGGTAGCCAGAAGACGGCTATAATGGGCTATTTTTTCACCAGTACAGAACGAATACCCTAAGATCAAAGATTCATGATCTGGGGTAATCGCCGTTAATACAAGAACATTTTTGAACTTGACTGGTGCATCCCTTGGTACCTTCAAAAAAGTAGCATCTAGGGCCATTATTGGCAGTAGTGTTCGACAGATCTCAGGATTGAGTATTGCAACAGTAAGATTATCGATCGATTCTGATGAGTTTATAGCTTTAAACTGGATCATCTCAGCAAGCTTATCAGTGTTTAAAACCTTTTCGAAGCTCTCCGTATAATCAACAACTCTGGGATGAATTGGGTATGTGTCTGTATCATCAATTTCAATTTCGCTTACAGCCTCATGACCCGAGCTAGACATTTCATTCTGCACAGTATCGTCATTCATATGATCCAGTGGTTCGTCTTCTCTCTGATCTAGTGGTTCTTCTTCTGAGACTGCTGCATTTGAAGCTGTTTCGTTCCTCAGGTAAGTATTATTTGCCGCAATTCTCTTGATTTTCAGCGTCTGTTCTTCATCAAAGTCACCACCCAAGAAGCAAGTGCCATTTGTCGCATATGCTACCGTATATACATTCGGAAGTCTATCCAAAACAAGAACAGATGATAGAACTGTAGCATCATTTGAACGATTGTTGAGGTCCCACAGAGCATTATCTCGTAGTGTGGTCCTAATATTCATATGGTAAAGATCAAAAACGCTTGCGGGCGTCAATCGATCTTTTCCGTCGACATTCAACAACTGGTTCAACTTATTAAGAACTGCCTCATTGGTTAGATTATGAATCTTCAGGCACAGATCGGTAGTGTGCTTCGCAATCAGAGCTGCTTTATCTCTTTCATTCAAAGTGCCTTTGTTTAATTTTTTCACATAGGGAATAGTGAACTTTATTATAATTCTGGCTGTGGTAATTGAAAATAAATTTCTCCTTCTACTTAGTATGATGTAGCAAATAAGAGCATTCGTGTCCATGTTCAATCGGTAATACATTTGTCTTAAGTGATTTATGTCAACTTTTGCGTCCTCCATCGTCTGAATATTAGGAGTCGAAAATCTGATCTTAGTGCTTTGAGATTGTAAAAGTGCTTCTTCATCACCCTCTTCCTCAACATTATTGGTATCACCTTCCTCCACGTTGGTGGTGCTCCTGTCTCTCTCCAATCTGCGCCTTTTAGCAGAAATCCTAGAGGAATAACTAACTTCTAACGCTTTTAAAAGTTCCTCTACATCACATTTATGTTCCCTCAGAACATGTGTTAACACCGCTTTGTCACTATATATCCTCACTGTAAAAAGGGCATGGTAACAGATCGAGCAGCAAAATCTGGAGTTCGTGTAAATCTCTTTCTCTACCTTCAATTGCATTTTGTCTGTCCTATGAACAATGAAACTTATCCCCCTACAGACAGAGTAATAGAGAAACGCAAACTCTAATAAAGCCGAATAACTCTCGAATGATGAATTCCTTTTCACTGCTTCTTTAATGTTATTTTCGCCAATAATCTTTATTATCGAATTTTGTAAGTCTTCACCATCAATTTGTTTTGCAAGCCCATCTAGATAAGTTATGACAGCTGCCCCCCTTAATGTAGCACCTGTGTCATTGCCATCAGTAGTTCTTAGAATACTCGTAAAGTTTTTAAGAGGTTTTTGACGATCGTGACTTTCTGAGTTCTCCATCACATCGAATCCATAATCGTTGTCTCCACCGAAGTCAAAATCAAAATCACCACCACCACCATCATCATCATCAACTTCGTCAGATCCACTTCTATCTGGAGCACGGATTTGCTGCTGATTTGTGTCGCCATTGAACGCGAGGGATGAAATCGGATTGATCCCGACCTGACTCTGGAGTCTAGGTTGCCAGAATGGATCAATCTGCATTTTCGTCGAACGAATCGCATTCAGAAGCTCTATTACGGCATTAAAAGGTCCATTAATCGATGCATTTGCATTTGATCCTATCAGCCCCCTCATTTGGAATATACATTCAGCAATCAAATCAATATCCTGTAAGCTAAATCTAGAAAGCCTGCTTATATATCGCTCCACCGCTAGCCATTGCTGGATTTCACTGCCTGCAAAACCACCTCCTCCTAGTTTATACCTTACAAAGTTCAAGCATTCATCTTCTAACGGAATCATATTGCCTGCTATTACCCATATTAAACCACCTAATTCCTGTACATTTGAGCTCCATTTCAACTATTTTGTATATATTCCTAAACCTAAATCACAGAAATATATCGCGAATATTTCTACAAACAGAATATGCAACTTGACGCGTACTACAACAAAAAATGCAATTTACTGCAACTGGGTGGATAGCAAATTTATTCCCGATAGTTATTCTTACGTAATCATTTTGATCACCGGATTTGATTTTTTTTGCTTTTGGCTTAACGTAGAAAAAAAATCAACTGGTTTATAAGCAGGTAGATACTGTATAAAGTTATAAAGATATAAGACGATCACACACTTTAAATCTCTTAATATGCTTGGAAGGTTCTCCCCAAGGTTCTGGAATAGATCCCAGCTAGAGGTCTTCAGAGTAAGTACCCATTTCATATATAGTGCGAGGGTCTGTGTACTTTCACAATTAGATCTATGAGAAGACGTACTAACTATCGATACAGTTCACGTTCTATTTGATGACTCCAATCGGAGTGATGTACTACGTTGGTGTAGATGCCGATAAGAAGTTCAACGTACCTGGTTTCTGGCCAGATCCAGAGACAACAAATAAGATTCCAAAAGAACCACATGAGATTAAAGCGGAGCTAGCAAGAATGAAAAGAGAAGATTTAGAAAAGAGAAAAAGACTAGAGGATAAGTTAAGAAACAAATATGGGTTAGATTTAGAGGAAGAAAAGGCAAAACTATCCAGTGGCGGTAAATAATGATAGTCCTCAACCCCATAAGAGATAATATGGGTATTTGGGATTTTTTTTGTACATAGAATATTACGACATCTGAGATTACATATGAGATTTTGAAGGCAAATATCATGAGTAATTATTTATCTATTATTAGGATCATAACATTATATAGTCGTTAGTGCTAATCTTTTTATATATCACTTTGAGTATTGGCAAACTGTAGGAAAGTATTCTGTAAGGATTTTATTTCATTCATAGTGTCATCAGATAGCTTGAATAGAGAATCCTGTTCAGCCAGTTTTAAAAAGTTTGTAACTATTGCAAGTTTTTCAGTGGGTTTCAAATTAGCATAGGGGTTATTTAAAAGATTGAATGTTTGAATACTACTATCCCCTATTGTTTGAATACCCAACCCATTGATACTGTTGTTGTTGTTGTTGTTGTTGTTGTTGCTTTTACTGCTGTTTTCAAAGTTGTTCGGGGTTGAAGTAAGACCAGATGTTTGTATTGCACCTTGTGTATTACTTGATACTGATGAAGCGCCAGGAGTGGCATCTATTGGGCTTTCAAACAGGTTATTCCAAGGGTTTATGAATTCGAACTCGTTCTTGTTATCATAGACATTTGAGGCTAATTCAGACATTGGTTGTAATGGTTGATATTGAACGATTTGATCTCTTGAAGAAGGATAGTCGAATGTATTTGTATTGGTATTGTTGTTACTATTGTTTCCATTAGAGACATCCATCATTGGCTCATCTATGTCAAACCCATCGAAATCAAAGTTTATTGGATCAAAATCCATAATATGAATATAATCATTGTTTGAATTTAGTCTTTCACCTAATCTTTGCAATTTTGGTAAAGAATGACCCAAAGTATGACTGAAAGGAGCACGTTTCGGTTGACCATTTGAATGATCAAAGTCATCATAGTTATCCACTGTACAACTTTGAATAATTTCAACGTTTGATAGATAGGCCTTATTGATCTTTTGTTCTACTGATAGATCTAACAATGAAAGGACATCCCATTTTTCCACAACTTTCAACTGATCTATCAGGGATAGCAATTGTAATTCGAGCTGATTTTCAAACATACCTTGCCTTATGAATGATCTTGAAACAGATTCTGGTAAAATCCCACTTTGTTTCCAAGCTGATTTAATTCTTGTATCTGTTATTTGAGACCAAGAATCTTTGACAAGATCAAAAGTTTCAGTCATGTTGAATTGTAATTGTTCTTTAGTTAAAAGTTTGTTGTTATACGTTGTTGATTGCTTTTCTATAAGTTTTTTATACTGATTGATTCTAAAATTTAATCTGAAATCATTAATTATACCCCAACCCATTGGTAAAAAATTTGAACTTGATGATGTGAATAAAAGTCTAATTCTTTGTAATTTAATATTGATAACTCTATGCGAAGCAGAGTCATCCAATATAATGACAATATCACTATTTGTCAAAGCCAATCTTTTATCCAAAACGGATAGCCAATCATAGAATAATGTTGAAGTTAACCATTTTTTCCTATTACTATGATAGCTAACACCATGTTTTGTTGAAGCTTTTATAGATGATTTACCTTCAAAAGATGGTAAATTTTCATATTGTCCAATGATTAAAGGATCTAATTTTTCACTACCATCAGAATTTACACATAGCATACAAGTCATAAATTCTGAATTATCTTCAAACAATGATTTATCCAATGGTAAATCATGACTTAAAAACACTTCACTAAGTGTGAAAATTCTTTTCGGATCAAAACCAACAAGTAATTTCCTTAATTGATCTCTCTCTTCAAATGTCCAAACTTTTAATTTTTTATAAAGTTCCTTCTCAATGTTGTTTAAATTAATGTTAACTTTTGATAAAAATTGTGAACACCATTTATATGAAAACTCTCCAGTACCTTCTCTCAAATTATGGGGCAGTTGTTTCCAAAAATTAGAAGCTGAGCTTATAATTATTGGAGCTGTAATGGGTATATTACTCCAAACGCATTGTGATATCCATTCTAGTAAAACTTTCCTAAGTAATGGATTTGATAGTCTTCTTCTTCTTATAAGTTTAAACTCATGTTCTTTCAATGCAATTAACTCATCCTTTTTAGAAAGGATTCTTGAAATGGTTGTTTGTGATGGTGGCTTGGAACTACCATATCTATTTTGAGCCCAAGTTGCAAGATCCTGTTGAGTCATATCAGGATTTGACTCTGCCATGAGACATATGTCAATCTTTTGCTTAATAGAATAACCCATTGATTTGATCTAAAACCCCGTATCACCTCTAGGCAGCAATTTGCAATAAGACTTAAAGAAAGTCTATTTATATCGCACAGTCAAATTTGACAGTGAAATCGATATACTATTTACTAACCAACAGTATAATGAATCATACAGGCAAGTGATTGAAAAATTAAAAAAAATATTCTTAAAAAGATCGTAAATTGTGTATATATCAAAGATTTAATTTTTAATGCTGCTAATTGTGCTGCAACATTCGGATTAAATTCAGCTCGTGATAAATTTTTAGCGGTACCTTTCAAATTTACTGTCTAGAAAAAAAAAAAAAAAACACAATGAGACTTTTTTTCTCTGCCATCCACTCTTTTCTCATTTTTTTTTGGCAGCTTTTATTTGGGGGGACGAGGGAAGTCCGTACAGTAGTTGGTGGAAATTGCAAATGTAAAGTCCCACGCTAAATACTCTTAATATTATAGATCTTGTCATAGATTTTGCCAGTGTGTACAATGATTTGTTGTCTGAAGTAACAATCAAGTTGTATACTGAATCAGCATACTCTGTTCTCTATTTCTCCCTGCACATATCTATTCTCCTTTCATTTCTTATCTCTGTCTATCTTTGTTATTGGTGTGAGTTATTGATTATATAATCGAAAGCTGATTACTCGATGATTATATAATCCATTATAAGCACTCGTTTCTTATTTTCCGGTGCAGAAAAGTCCCCAAAGTCCCAAATTTGAAAATATGGTCTAGGAAATTTAAAAATGGTCTAGGTTTTTAGATTTGGGGACTCACTAATGTTCGGGGCAAATTTATTCAAAAATCAAAACAAAAACAAAAATCAAAACAAAAACAAAATTAAAAACATTGGAAACACGAAAAGATCAA